>OZ018322.1:99401374-99621374 GCA_963969495.1 Ceratothoa steindachneri
TTCATGCGCGTTTGATTCCTTTTCAAATTATTATTCTATAAACAATTAGGATTATATAGTGGGGGGCTGTGCCCCCCAGACCCCCCCCAATTTAATGAAACTCGGGATCATTGTAGTGTAATCCCCCCATTGTGTTTACCCCCACACGAGCCATCAACTTAAATGTACTCCAAAAACGTGAAACATTTTGGAACACGGACGAAATAGTACGTCCCATCGTTCGCGCCGATAATCTACATATTTACCCACATGCATATTCATGCGCGCTTGGTTAAATAAAAGGTAATTGTGTGGAGTATGGCTGGATCCGAGTCCTAGCTTATTTGGGGTTATTTTTCCTAGCTACTTTTTATGAGCTGAAATCCCTGTAGATGAAGTTTATGACGATTTCTGATTATATACTGGGGGGCTGTCCCTCCTAGATCCCCCCCTCCCAAATGATTGAAATCTCAGGATCATCGTAGGTTTGTGCAAGGAGTTAGGATTGGTGTTTGTAGATGTTTGGAGTGGGTTTTATGGGAATAAGGGTTTGTATGCGATGGATGGACTCCATCTGAGCCGAGATGGGGTTGAGGTTTTGTGGTGGAAATTAGATAGTGTTATTAGGTCTTTAGAGGCGGGAAACTAGGTTTTGATAGTGGTCATGGAAATTTAATGGCTCAAAAGGAAGCAAACACAGATTTGTAGAAGGTAGGCAGGCTAATGGAAGTGCTTTAAGGTTAAATTACTTGAGTAGTGATATTGGTCAGGGAAATACAAGAATACAGGGTCGGGGAAGGAGAGAAAAGAGATGCAAAGGAGATAGGTGCTTCAGGGTCTTAGAAATAAGAGGGATGAATTATTTAGTTATATCATTCATGAAGATAAAATATGTATTGTTGAATTGTGAGTTAATGAAAATATGGTAAATGTTGCGAGTACGGGCGGATGCGATTCTAGCTTATTTTGAGGGTAGGCTTGTCGTTGGGGACGGCTTGTCGGGGGGGGGGGGGCTATGATGATCCTGAGATTTCAATCATTTGGGGGGGATCTAGGAAGCACAGCCACCCAGTATATATTTGGAAATTGCCATAAACTTTGTCCACATAGACTTCAGCTCAGAAAAATAGTCCAAAATAGGCTTGGACTCGGATCCGGCCATACTCTAAACAATTACCGAAAATATATTTAATGATAATGTGAGTGAATTTGAACTAGAGGGTTACACTATGTACATTAGTCAAAGGAGAGATAGGACTGGTGGTGGGTTGATTATTTATATCAGAAATAGCATTTCTTCAAATCTAAATAACTCTATAAAGCAAGGAGAAGGTGAATCATTATGGATAGATATTAAGGTTGGTAAAAATAGGAAAATACACTTGGGAGCTTTTTATAGACCACCAGGACAGACTGATTGCATCGATGAGTTAATGATTAGGGAAATAAGTAAAGGATGCAAAGAAGATAGTTATTCTTGGTGACTTTAATTTAACTTCTGTGGACTGGGAAAATATGATAGGAAGAGATAACATAACATAACATAACATAATTACACGGATGACAAAAGCCACAAGGGCCTATCAAAGGTCATCCGTCTCCGTCAAAACCCACCCACAAAAAGCACCATCACCAGGGGAAGACAAAATCAAAGTCCCCCACAATATAATATAACGGATGACAAAAGCCACAAGGGCTCATCATAGGTCATCCGAGTCAAGCGGCCTCTTTTTCAAGGCACCCAAACTCCCAGGAAAACTACATCCAGAGGATTGCATCCAGAAACAAGGGTATCACCAATCAAAGCTTGTCAAGAACTAAATCATGCAGCTATAGATATATACAAACAATATTAATATATACAAAACTTAGGAACCATCACAACCTTCCCTTCCCATAAACTCATCCAACCTACTCTTAAATACATTTAGATTTGGACTACCTACTACCCTCTGCAGCAATTTGTTCCAGAAGTCTACCACTCTATTGGTGAAAAAATATTTTCTTAAATCCAACCTACACCCTTGCTTTTTAATTTTCAAGTGGTGACCTCTAGTCCGATTTCCATCATCTAACTCAAAAAACTTGCTAACATCCAATTTATCTATCCCGGAAATTTTTTTAAAGAGCTCAATCATATCCCCTCTCACACACCTCCTTTCGAACGAGAACATATTTAATACCCTCAGTCTATCTTCATATTCAAGGTGCCTCAGGGAAGGAATAATCTTTGTTGCCCTCCGTTGCACTGACTCAAGAAGGTTAATATTGTGTCTAAAATGTGGGGACCATGCCTGTATACAGTACTCTAGATGTGGCCTAACATAAGAGTTATAGAATTTAAGAATAACCTCCTTACTTTTGTAACTGACATGTTGTAAGAGCAAGTTGTAAGTTTATGGAGTGTTTTGAGGATAACTTTTTGACCCAATTTGTTAATAAGCCAACAAGGGGTACCAATATATTAGATCTAATTCTTTCAAATGATGATCACTTGGTTCAAGGATTGAGTGTAGGGGAATCATTGGGAAACGGTGATTATCAGATGGTTCAGTTTAATTTGCAAATAGTTAAGGGTAGAACAACGATAAACTCAACAAAACTTCCAAATTTTTATAGGGGAGATTATGATAAATTATGCAACATGCTAAATCAGATTAGGTGGGATATAGAATTCCATGGAAAGAATACTTATGAGATGTGGGATATTTTTAAGACTATATTAAACATGGTTTCAGGAACAGTGTATTCCAATGAAGTCTATTAGGAAGAAATATAGGAAACCATTATGGTGGAATCAAGAGATAGCTAATAAAGTTTCAGAGAAAAAAAAGGGCATACCAGAGATGACAAAGTTAGAGTAGTTCAGATAATTTAAACCATTATAGGTCAACCAGAAATGAACTAAATAAGATTATTAAGAAGACCAAAAGAACAGCAGAAATTAATTTAGCTAAAAATAATAATAAAGATCCCCCCAAATTCTTTAGCTATTATAGAATCAATAATCAATCTAACAGTGATAAAATAGGGCCTATTAAATATGAAGGGGTTTTGAAAGAATCTGATGAGGAAATAGTAGAGGTCCTTAATGATCATTTTGCTTTAGTATTCACAGAAGAGAAACTAGTTAGATTAATTGATGATAATTCTAGGTCAAGGGAAATAGTGATAAATTCTATTAATGTAGATAGAGAAGAAATTAAAGGGCTTATAATGCAGTTAAATACTAGTAAGGCATCTGGCCCTGACAACATTCATTCTAGGATACTCAAAGAAGGTGTAGAAAGTATTGCGTTAGCTCTTGAGAAGATATTTATTAGATCACTAGAGTCTGGAGAAATACCTAATGATTGGAAATTGGCAAATGTAGTGCCAATTTTTATAAAGGGAAGTAAAGAGGACACAAATAATTTTAGACCTGTAAGCTTAACTTCTATTTTCTGTAAAATTCTTGAGAAGATAGTTAAGAAGGGAATTTCTGATCATCTAGAGAGTAGCAGGTTAATTAATGATACTCAGCATGGTTTTAGAAAAGGTAGATCAGTGTTTCACTAATTTACTGGATTTTATGGATTATGTAACAAGAATTAGATAAGGGGAGAGAAAGTTGGTGTGATCTACTTACATTTCATAACATAACATAACATAATTTCACGGACGACAAAAGCCACAAGGGCCTATCAAAGGTTATCTGTATCCATCAAATCCCACCCACATAATGCATCCATAGTATCTACATACATGCTCTTTACGATGTTAACTATCTTCCGACTAAGTCCTACCTTCTCCAACACTACACAAAACCTCCCTGTTTACTCTATCATATGCTTACCTAGTTCAATCCTATGGGAGGTAAGAACAAGTCTTTTCATACTCCCACCTCACTTAAGTACTTGAGTTGGATGTATGCTTTATTATTGATTTTTTTTTATCTGTATATAACATATGCATATACAGATGTACAAACAAAAAAAATATAAAAAAATTTTCTCTTCAAATAACTTCAGAATATATAAACTGCTTCTCAATTAATCTCTTATGAACCATTCAATTTGGTCTAATCTACTTTTAAACTGGCTAATACTCTGGGCCATCACAACCTCCTCAGGAAGTGAATTCCACCAATTTTGATAAGGTTCCACATAGAAGACTAGTTCATAAATTAAGACTGCATGGATATGTGGGAAAGTTTTAAATTGGATAACTGAATGGCTGAAAGATAGGAAACAGAGTTGTACTGAATGGAGTGAAGTCAGAGTGGAGGAATGTTATTAGTGGTGTACTTCGGGGATCAGTTTTAGGCCCTTTATTATTTATAATCTATGTAAATGATCTTGGGCAAGGTGTAAATAGCAAAGTGTCAATTTTTGCTGATGACACTAAATTGGCAGCTATAGTCAAAGAGGTTGAGGGTAGCTTTAAAGTGCAAGGTTACTTAAATAAGTTGTTAGCTTGGGCTCAGAAGTGGCAGATGACTTTTAACCTCATCTCCAGAACCTTTCTCCTGCTTCTAATATTTTGAGACAGTTGCTTCTTGGTCAAATGCTAACTGGAATTTGCCCTAGTTTTGGCCTTCCAGAGCTTGGTCCTCCATGTGGTGCCAATGTTGGGTTTCTTGCTGGTTCCCAAGCTGGTGTGGGTTTCTTCTCCAAGGTTCCCAAGCCTTCAAGTGGGTTTCTAGCTTGTTCCCAAGCCATATATGGGTTTCTTACTGATTCCCAAGCCATAGCAAATTTTTATTATTACCTAGCCGCAAACTTTGCCTGTACCTCTTGGATAACAGTGTCAGGCAAGCTGTAATTCCTTCCAAGTGTCAAAGCTGTTGGTACAGGAACAATGCACAGAATGTGAATTCCTGGAATCCAACACCTCTAAGTGTAGATGGCCATCAAAATCATCAATTTGTTTTCCTGCAGATTCTAGCTTGGCACCAACATCCTTGACAAATTCTTCAACTGATAACTCGTTACTGATTAGATTTGCTCTGTCTGTCTGGATCCACTTCTTGAACTCAATTATGGCTTTGGGATCTGAATCCTCAAAGATTTGAACCAGCAGCGAAGCATGCAATCATGAAAGTTCAAATCACAGACAGTTTTGCCAATCGGTTCTTTGTAATCTTCAGTTATTGACTGTGTTCCAGCTAACATTAGCTTCATATTTTGGTGGTGCATACAAACATACACTGTGTGTCGGAAGCTTCAACTGTGATACACCACTGAGGCTGCAGCTCACAGAATTTTGAAAAGCCTATCTTTTCTGCAGGATACTTGTTCTGGAAGTATGTAAACAGCTCATTCAAGTTGCACAAAAGAAGTCTTCTGCATTTGAGTTTTTAAGCCATTGATTCGTACACTTACTTTGTCTTTCATTCCTGGGCATAGCCTGGAGAACTCATCATCTTCATAAAGCTCTGCTACATGCCGTTTTGTCATGTCTGCTAATGGTTTTCCTTTCATTAGTGCTTGCTGAGCAAGTACATCTTCAGCATCATGTAACTTTCTTGCTGCTTTAACCCTCCTTTCTGACACTTGAAATTTTCTTTGGCTGCAGAGTTAAAATCTGGAGTTTGTCATAATGGCTAGTTGATGCTATACACTTGCTCTGCAGTGTAGATAAAAGATTGGTGTAATCCTCCAAGCTTTGGCATGCAGCTTGGCTGGCTTCAGCTTCAGGCTGCATATCACCAATGTCTAACCCACCAACTACTGCAATGGATTCTGTTAACTTTTGTTGTAATTGCCGACCAACTACTGCAATGGATTCTGTTAACTTCTCTTATAATTGCTGACCTTTCTGAACTTCAAAGGGGACACACCAAGTGCTCCAGCAGTAGTATCAACAGCTTCTGTTGCAAGAGATCTTTTAACCGGTTCAGGTTCTTCACCAGAAGAATTGTCAATTGCCTCACCAGATGTATGACTTTGAAATCTTGAACTCAGCTCACGTTGTCATGTTGGACACAACACTCCTTCCAGGTCTTGCCCAGTCGCTTTCTTCAGCTTAACTACTGTATCAGTGGTAATCTTGTGCAGACCCTTCACAATTTTCTTTATGTGGAAGATTGAAGGGATTGCAGCAATATCGCTTTGTCACACAATTCAAATTGAAGTTGCACTCTGCTGCTCCATTTTTCAACTCACTAGCATGCAGTATTTCTGAAATGAAGCAAAATAATGTAAATTCTGCAATAATGGACTAGTAACATATAAGGCCCATATGTTATAGTAAACAAATAAACCAATTTTACAACCCTACTCCAAGTCAATACAGTTGCAAGGCCCAAGAGGCCAAAACTAGGGCAAATTCAGGTTAGCATTTGACCAAAAAGCAACTGTCTCAAAAAAGATATTTTGGTCTCCAAGGCTATTTGACATGCTCTTTCTGATAAAAAGAAAGTGGATAAAAAACTGGCGTGATTGTCAAATAACTGATTTAATTAACATGGGTCATTTTTCGCAATTCTCTTTTTGTGACCAACTTTGATAGGGTCTAATGTAGAGATTATTAAACCTAGAAACTTCCAATTTGGCACACAGACTAAAAAGTTAGATGCCACTCCAGGACAAAAATTTGCTATCATATAACTCCAATGTTCAGGAGATATAAGCTCATGAGTACAGCACTGGTTGGTATTACAGGTAATTTTTTTGCATTTTAAATCTCAGTTTGTGAGAAAACAAGCCACCTAGGTCAAAACTGATTTGATTTTTGAAACCCTTGCAAAAGAAGTAGGCCAGACTAGTCATTTTCAGCACCTCAAAGCATATAGCAATTGAGTAAAGGCCCTAAAAATGCCTCTGTCAAAGTGCCAGCCCCAGTTCCGGTGTTTGTGATAAAAACAGGGGTACTGTATATTGGAAACTATAGCAGATACAGAGCTGAAATTTTGCACAGGTCTGTTTTGGCCGAGTACTAACTTGTGTACCAAATTTCATCAAAATCTGAGTTTAAGTAACATTAGCCCAGAAACAAACTGGATATTGCTTGAAAAGCCATTCCTCTGCTTCATCTTCATCTTTAGTCCTTAACTAATGACCTTCAATAAAAAGAATATAAATAAAATTTAGCCTGCTATACAAATATTAAATATATATTAATATATAACTTAATATTTGAATGTATTGTTATATATATGATTTAATAGGAAAATAATTTATGCATTTTAAACTTTACCTAAAAAGTGAAGATCAGTTGTATGTGAGATAATGGTAAGGTGTCATTGCATCGTCATATCTCTTCCTCATAGCTGCCTGGTAATGCTCAAGTTCTTGATTGTTGAGCAAGACCCAAACTCGCCTAGAACACAACAGCATGCAACTTCAAGACTGTAAACACCAAAAAACCCCCAGCCTAGTGAGACTTCTGAGACTACCTTAGGCGAAGTCTCCTAACTTCGCCTACAAAAACCACCACAATTCCCCCCAAAAATATCATGTTACACCTCGTCTACCAGAGAGTAATGTGCAAAAGATCCCAATTATTGGCACTCAAAAGACTCAACTTCCGCCCCACTCCCAAGGAGGCGGTTCTCCTATCTACCAAAATAATGCCTTCAGGCTTCTCTCCATCTACCATTCTGCAATGGAACCTGGGATCATTTCATACCAGGTTTCAAGACTTAAAACTGCTTATACAAGAAACTCGACTGGCTTGTATTTGTCTACAGGAAACACGTATTAAAGATGCGTGGATTCATCTGCCATCTGGTTACAAGTTGGTTATTTCGGCTCCAGTGCATAATGATGGTCATGAACTTGATGCAGCAATATTGGTGCATAACAGATTGTCATTCACTCCACTAGTGATGAATACTACTCTTCAAACAGTAGCAGTACAAGTTCATCTAAATAAGACCTATACTGTCTGTTCACTACTTACTACATGTCAATGTTGCTACAGCTGACATTGAACACCTAATAACCCAATTACTAGCACCTTTCCTCCTTCTTGTAGATATGAATGCAAAAAGCCCCTTATGGGGTGAAATGACTTATAATGATTGTGGACGATCATTTGAACAACTACTGACTACACTCCCAATTGCACTTTTAAATGCTAATACTCCCACTCACTTCCACATCCAAACAAATACTTCTTCAATGATAGACCAGGCTATCTGTTCAGTAGATAGTATTTTTGATTTTGAATACTCGGTTATCTCCTCGTTGCATAGTAGTGATCATTACCTGATTAAATTGAACCTCACAAACCCTGCAAACATAGCTGACAGCCCTGATCGCTATAATATTGAAAAAGCTGATTGGAATAAATTTTTGCTGCAACACATACAGTCCTAAAAGCAGAGGATATTCTGGATATAAATGTCCTCATGGATACCATAGTTACAATCTTCATTTCAGCTTCTACACAAGCAATCCCTCTAAGTCAAGATTGAAGGGACGAACTCCAGTGCCCTGGTTTATGGTTGAATGTAAATAAGCATGTTGTGCTCGCCTAAAGAGCAGAGAGGGCTATGAAAAGGAACCACTCAGTTCAAACTAAAATTAACTATACTAGAGCCAAAGCACATTGTTGTCAAGTTTTTAAGGAAACTCAGCAGCAATCATAGAAAAATTATGTGTCCTCAATTATGTCCCGATTGTCATTGTATCAAGTATGGAAATGTATTAAATTTACTCCAAATCCTACTCCAGTACTATGTTCTCCTGATGGAGACCTCATATGTGATCATGCCGCTGTGGCAAATTACTTTGCACATCATTTTAGCAATATATCTGGTGATCATAATTACTCTGATGCCTTTAAACAAAATAAAGAAACTGTTGATTCTACTCTACTTTTGCTCAAAAACATTACAATCTACCTTTCACTTATTGTGAATTTGCATCTGCTTTGTCAATGATGCATGGCAGTAATCCTGGCCCTGATGCATAATTGCTCTTGTGAGCATATAACAGAATATATACAGAGGGAATTTACCCACAGAGCTGGAGTGTGGGATTTGTATTGCCCATTCCCAAGCCAGGGAATTACAGACCCATCACACTGACCAACTGTATGTGTAAGTTGATGGAGAAAATGGTTAACAGTCGATTTATGACTGTCCTTGAATGGGAAGGCCATCTAACCCCAGCACAATCAGGTTTCCGTCGTGGATGCAGTACCATAGACCACCTGGTTCAATTGCAGACAGATATCATAGCAGCCTATGATACTGCATGGAGGAGAGGTATTCTTCAGACTATATGATTTTGGGTTCAGAGGAAATCTGCCCATCTTCATTCAGAACTTCTTAAATAATAAAAATATCCAAGTATAAATTGGCCGTGCCATCTCCGACCCTAAGTTGTTAACCCAGGGAATCCCTCAAGGCAGTGTTTTGTCTTGTACATCTTTCATTTTGGCAATTAATGGAATCACTAGGTCTCTTCCCAACAATATTGCATCAACTTTGTATGTTGATGACTTGGCAATATATGCATCTGGTACAATCCCCCCTTGAGTGTAGTAATAAGACTGGTTTTACCTTTTCTACCGCGAAAACTGCATCTATGCACATCTGCAGGAAGTAAGGATGCCCTAGGATGGCATCAAACTTATCCCTATATGGTAGACCAATCACTAATGTGCCGGCCTACCAATTTCTTGGGATGTACATTGATTAACGGAAACCACATATTACCCATCTGAAAGTTAAATGCATAAAAACCCTAACTTTCCTCAAACATATGTCACATAGAAGCTGGGGAGCATATTGGACATTGCTGCTGCGGCTGTACATCATGCTCCTGAAGCCTCAATTAGACTATGGTTGTGAAGCATACTCATTGGCTTCTCATACAGAATTAAACAGAATAACACCAATACATAATTCAGTCATCTGGATTGCAACTGGAGCTTTTTGGTCATCCCCATTAAATAGTCTTTATGCTGAATCAGGGATTAAACCACTGGAAACCTACCAAAATATAAAGCTGCTCAATACGTTTCTACAAATCAAGTGCAATCCGACCCACCCTCTCCATGAACGCATATCACTGTGTAGCGGGCCGAAAAAATTTAGACTAACCTGCTCCCTACACTAATCCGGACGTGAAAAATCGAAGGAGAATGAAACGGATTGTATGTACAGTCCTTTACTAACAAAAAAATACAATATTTACAAAAAATATGGGTAAATATGCACAAAATATCTACAATAGAGAGGGGCGATTATATTGGAGATCTCCTTATTTTTCACCCCAAAAAATACAAAAAGAAAATCCTATATATATGAATACTATTAATCGATCCTAAGAAACATAAAAAAATCAAACAACCAAAAAAATCCTGACTACAACAGTCAATATATAAATAACAAACAAGGCCTCACTTGGTACAAAGAGGATGGGGAGATGTCCAGCCACCTGCCACTCGAGCGAGCAAAATGCCTAGGACTTACAACAAGTGTGGCGCTGTAGCAGGCCGAAAAATTTAGACTAACCCCAATCGATCCAACCCGCTTCCTACACTAATCCGGACGTGAGAAATCGGAGGAGAATGAAACGGATTGTATGTACAGTCGTTTACTAACACGAAAAAAAATACAATATTTACAAAAATATGGGTAAATATGCACCCAATGAGCCTATATATATATATATATATATATATATATATATATATATATATATATATATATATATATATATATATATATATATATATATATATATATATATATATATATATATATATATATATATATATATATATATATATATATATATATATATATATATATATATATATATATATATATATATATATATACTAATCAATCCTATCTTGGAACCAAATCAATCAAAAAATATATATATATACTAAGAGTGCATATACAAAAGGGGACAACCGAAACAAGAGACAACAAAAGAGGAGTTTTCTTACGTGGTACCACGGTTTATTATTTGCCGGCTTCCCCGGGGGAAAATCTTGTTGGTAGTCACTCTTGTGACAAAATTGGGTGTGCAGGGCTTATGGTGCCTGCCACCTCGGAGCTCAGTTGACTTTAAGGTCTACTCAAGTACCATTAGAAGACTTCTTATATCTTCTTTGAATATCTTACAGTGGCTCTTGCAAAATGCAGGCAATGTTTTTGTTGGTTTTGTTCTTTTGTTCTTTTTTTTTTCTTCTATTCTGGTACTTTAACGCTGTCTCATATAATCTTTAACATTTAGTAGCTAATAAAAAAAACATGAGATGTTAAATAACCTTATACATACAACATGAAATCAAATACATATGTACAAAAGAAAATATAATAAAAAACCCATTCCCACTCACACACACATTCTTACAGAAGGAGGGAGAGGGTACTTAGAAAAGGGGTGGGAGAATGGCCCTTTTACACACACTCACATTCGCTCCACCACACCCCTCCTTCCTTAAGCCATTCGACCAGCCACTCACTAAACCCTTTCAATCACTCTTCACGGTACCACTTGTGCTCAATCGCACCCTTCTGCACCCATTCACACTCTTCTACTGGTCCCTGGCTACGCGTAGCAATTAGTCGGGGTTGTTCGTCAGTCGTCCTGTCAGTCTCATCGTCACTATTTATCATCTCATCAACCATACTCTTAGCCCTCATTACCAGTTCTCCCATCTCACGACAGAATTCTTTCATACTCTTCCGTTCAGAACCCTCACTCTTCATACCCCCATTCATCAGCTCCTCACTCACAGCTCTCATCCAACTCAAGGTACATTCTTGCGAAACAGACAGGTCACTCACATCCCCTGTATTCTCAACAGGCATAGCAGAAACCCCTTCGACTGGTTCCCACCAGAAACCTGAAAAATCAGCCACTTCATCATTCACTACATCAAACTCACCCCTACTATTACCATTCATAAAACCCGAAAAATCAGCCACACTAGGTTCATTCTGCCCAAACACACTATCATTCATACTGTTCCCAAAACCAGAAAAATCAGGCACAGGCAGCTCACTCACTCGTCTACTTATACCAGCCAAATCACTCACCTGTTTACGCAAAAACTCAATCTCCCTTTCAAGATCCCCCATACCTGAAACACTCTGCTCAAACTTATTTTCATTCGTACTTGCATTCTTCCTTTCACTCTTCTTTGTACGCTTTCTACTCCTCGAGACCAAGACAAGCTCTTTGCCAGACAGATCCATACTACCACATTCCTTCTCATCATCATGCACTTTACCTCTCTCTCTACACAGTCCATACACTGGATGGCTCACCAGGTAGTCAGGAGGTTCTCTCCATCTCCTTAACTGACTCTGATGAGCCCGCACTCTCTCAGTCATGCCGTCATTCAAACTCTCCAAAACATACGTTACCCCATTTTCCCAAACTCTCACAACTCTATAAGGTCCATCAAACTTCTCACTCATCTTTGATACATTCAACCTACCCTTCACTTCTTTCACCTTCAATACTTTTGTACCTAATTCAAATGAACGAAACCTTTCATGCGCTTCACGCCATACACTCTGCTCACTTTCACTCAAACAAAACCTATCTTTCACTCGCCTTTCAAAATTCATCACAAACTGACATGGGGACATTCCAGTTGCACTATGCACAGTTGAATTATATGCCCACAACACTCTCCCCAGACACACATCCCAGTCATTCACTGTCGTACTCATCATTCTCAACATCTCACACAAGGTTCTTATAGTCCGTTCAGCCAATCCATTTGAAGACGGTACATACGGAGTTGTTCTCACATGCTCCACACCATTCTCTCTCAACATTTGCTCAAACACTTCCCCTACAAATTCAGGCCCATTATCACTCAGACATCTTCTAGGCTTCCATACACACATAGGAAAAAACAACTGCTCAACCACACGCGCAACAGTCACACTCCTTTTATCTCTCACAGGCGCTGCATACACAAACTTACTTTTATGATCAACCATAACAACCATACCAACATTCCCAGCACTCGTACGCGGCAAAGACACACAATCAATCACTACCAATTCAAACGGTTCTTTCGCATCAACTTTCAACATCGGTGGTTTCACTTGCACACCTTGCACCTTTCGCTTCTGACACCTTTCACACGTAGTTGCAACATCATTCACAACAGTTCTCAGAAACGGATGGAACACACGCTCCTTCATACACTCCCACAGCTTAAACTTACCCATATGCCCATAATTATCATGCACAACCTTCACCAGACCAATCATACCAACTAAGGACATCACAGGTACATACATATCATCACCACCTTTCCCATGCCTCACAAAATATACAACATCCATACAAACAACAAAATCCTTAGCATACCTTTTAAAATCACTTAAACACTCTGGCCATTCATTCAAATCAACACGCATCATTACACACCTCTTCAACTCACTAACAAAAGGACACATCTCTTGCATCTCTAGAATATCATCATCACTTAAAATCTCATTCTCATCATCCATGACCAACTCAATCATACCGCAAAACTTGACAACATTCTTTGCACACTCATTCAACCTCATCACCTCACATTCACCTTTCATAAGACAATCCTTATCAGCATCCAAAGACAAATCATTCAATCTCATAAAGTCTACACCAAGCAAGAAACAACAAGGCATTTGCTCACCTTTCAGAATCACAAAGTCATGCTTCACATTCACACCATTACCCAAACTCACTTTCAGACTAACCTGTTCCCATGCCACTATCAAGCCATTCCCTAATCCACTTATCCGTAACTTCACAGGTTTATGCTCGCAACATTTAAACTCATCATACTTACTCAGAATCCTCTCATTCACTAAAGACACCTGCGCTCCAGTATCAATCAAACCACAGAACAACCTTTCACCAACTTTCACTCTCACTTCCATCATATCAGGTCCACCATGTTCGCAATACACTGAAGGAACAAGCACACCAACATCAGCACTTATATCCACACTGTCATTAACTCCCATATCATCACTCACCACACGACGCTCATCTTCATCCAGAAAATCATTCTTCTCTCTTATATATGAACACTTTTCAATCACCCAATTGTAGTGCACACCACTCAAACATTGCAGATGTACCACATTAGGATTCAAACCCTTCATCTTCTCATCCTTGTACACAATCGGCCTCTCACCACCAAAGTGCACATAAACAATCACTCCATACAAACGACTCACTACAATCAACACTTCCTGAAATGGCGGGACCCCTTGCATACACATCGCTCTCAATTCTTTCATGAAGTTCCGCACCTTTGCCATACCAATGCTTTCAGGCTTCCTACACACTTCATTCATTACCTCCTTCCTTAAATCATCTACACTATCGGGCACTCTCACATCTACTCCATCACTCTTCAAATCTTGCAAACCATTCCATACACTCTCAAACAAGGAATCACCACCACCCTTACTCTCTTTTCCATTCATAATGCCTTTCGGCAAATACTCAGGATCACTCACTCCACACACATTTTCATCATTCGTACCAGGATACCTTGACATCAAATCGGCCACTCCATTCCGTTCACCAGGCACATACTCAATCACATAGTCAAAGTCACTCAAATCTTCCAAAGTCCTTGCAATCCTACTATCAGCCCACTTCATACGCTGCAGATACACAAGAGGTTGATGATCTGTTTTTATCACAAACCTCACACCATACAAAAACGGACGCAACACTTTCAAACAATATCTTATCGCAGCCAACTCTCGTTCCACAGTCGAATACTTTCGTTCTGCAACATTCATAGCCTTGGATACATACCCAATTATTCGCCTGACATTCTCTCCATTCAAACGCTGCTCTTGCATCAGAAAACCTCCCATACAATACCCACTCGCATCTGTATACAATTCAAGCATTTTAGCATTTACACTATAATCTGGGTACGCCAATTCAACATCTTCAGCCGCTGCCTCTTTCAGTCTCTCATACGCCTCATTCATCTTATCATTCCACTTGACAACCGTACTACCTTTCTTGCCCATCCACTCAGTCAGAGGCTTACTCACACCAAAACAATCACGTATAAACTTTCGCTGGAACTCAATCAAACCCAAAAAGGACTTCAGTTGCTTCACAGTCACCGGTTTAGGAAACATTCGCACCTTCTCAACATACCTCGGTGATTTTCGCAACCCATTCTCACTCACCATATGCCCAAGGAATTCCACTTCTTTCGCAAACCATTCACACTTCGCCACTTTCACCTTCACACCAACACTCTCCAATGTTCTCAACACATCATTCACCAATCTCATATGCTCCTCAAAAGTCTCAGTCATAATCAAAATATCATCTATAAATGCAATCACATTCTTACTCGCAAACTTACTCAACACAACATTCATTGCCCGCTGGAAGGCTCCGGGAGCATTAGCCAACCCGAAGCTGAGGTTCCGGAACTGGTAATGCCTCTTTGTGGAAGAGAAGGCAGTTACCGGCCGGCTCTCCTCACCAATAGGCATCTGGTAATACCCCCGTACCAGATCCAGCTTCGTAAACCACTCCATCCCATGCATACTATATACACACTCAGATACCACACACATCGGAAACCTTTCTTTCACAGTCCTTTCATTCACCTTTCGATAATCCACACACAGACGCAATTTTCCATCCGGCTTACGTACAGGCACAATTTGACTATTCCATGCACTCTCACTCTCTTCAATCACTCCCAATTGCTCCAATTCCAAACACTGCTCCTCAATCTCATCAGCAACCGGACGTGGGAAATGCCTCGGCCGCTGATAGATTGGGGAGTCCTCCTTCAGGACAATCTTGAATTCCGGGAGCTTTGCAACCCCGAAATCCAGATCACCCTTACTGAGGGCTCCCTTTCGTTCAAATATCATTTGATACACATCCTCCCTTTCATACTCAGTCAAACATCCATCCAATTTCACCATGTCCTTCACCTCATTATACATCCATTCACATGTCTTTTCATTCGTAATATTCACCCTGATATCCGTGCTATCATCCATACCTACCTCAGTGACAGTGGAGAGGTGTCCTAGTACATCTCCGACTTGGATACCCCTCACCTGTCCCTTCACCCTGGGGTCCGCCTGCACACATACAAAAGGATCATTCATTCTCATCAAGCCATCAAACACACAAGCAACACGCCTTACCTTATAATATGCATACTTTCCATCCAATATCACGGTGTTCTCACCCACATTTAAACTAACATCCTTACTCCAACTCACTCTAACCGCCACCCTTTCACCCTTCACAAGTCTTACATTCTCCATAGCAGTCACCTCAATACCAGTAAACACACTCCTCAAAACACTACCATCTTTCCCTACATATAACTTATACACCCCATTTTTACCAATCTTTCTCTCAATTTGATCACTTGCAGGATGCACAACCATACGATTCATTTTCATAAAATCATAGCCCAAAATCACACCATACTCAGTACTCACCTTATCAATCACCGAGAATTCACATTCATTCATCATCATACCATGCATTCGAACAGCTGACCTTATCATTCCAATCACAGGCACTCTCCTATTACCAATACCTACCAAACTACCCTTGCACTCAGACAGGAGGGCTTTCTCGCTAACCTTGTCATACACATCTTTATACACCAAGCTCGCCTTGCATCCAGAATCTATTAAAGCCAAACACTCAATTCCATTCAATTCCACCTTCACACTCAGACACTCATACTTCCTACCAGACAGCACTTTCACACTCGACAGACTTACCAACACATTACTCACACTCATGCACCCAGAGGATACTTCAGCAGGTACCCTCTTACAATTCAGTTTCCCGCTTCAGACTTTCTATTCACACCTTGCGCTCTCAGTCTAATCCAACACTTTTCACTTGAATGTCCTTCCATCGCACAATAGCTACATACATTCCTCTGGTCACGACACATCCTCGCATAATGACCAGCCTTTCCACAATTACCACAAGCATACTTCACACTTCCCCCAGCAGTTGCTCCACCATTCAACCTCGGACAATCTTTCTTCAAATGGCCTATTTCTTTACACTCAAAGCACTCTTTCACACTTTCCTGGCAATCCTTTATCATATGCCCTTTCTTACCACAACCAAAACATGCACCAGACGTCCACCTACATTCTGCCAACATATGACCTTTCCTTCCACACCGATGACATTCCACAATCTTTCTCCCACCATTTGATCTCTCGTTTGCTGGGACATACCTCGGTTTCTCTCTCATATATCCGTTCCCACGCTTGAAATTCATCTGTCTCCTTCCATTCGACCACCCTCCATTTACCCATCCATTCTGCCGGCCCAGGAAGTTCGACATCACTCCAGCTGGTGCAGCCTTCAGGGCATCCCTGTAGCTGACATACTGCTGGGGTGGATGAAAGCTCCTGGGCTTCTTACCCCCAACGTTCACACTGTACCATCCATCCTCTTCTAGATCGCTTTCATCATCAAATCATCCATCTTCCAACAGCTCCAACACATCCTCCCACATCAACCGTTCACCTGTCAGTCTCATTCTCTCCTTTCTCTTTCCACTCAGCCATTCACTCACCTTTCGCGGGATTGTGTCCAAAAACTTCCTCATCAGTGGTTTACATTCATTTACATCATCATCACCATACCTCTTTCTTGCCATACTCTCAAGCCTATGTGCATACATGTTCACACTTTCACTTTTCCCCATTCGAGCCTTCTCAAATTCATTTACCCTTTTATACTTCACACTCTCTTTCATTCGTTTCACCTGTCCAATCATCCGCTTCTTCACCACATCGTACCTTGGTTTCCCCACACTTGTAATCACGCGGAAAAACTCCAATACTTTTCCCTCCAAACATTCCCCCAAAACATTCATCCAGTATCCCTTATTCTCCGGGTACTTGAGCTTACAATATCGCTCAAATTCCCCGAAGAATTCTTCCACACTTTTCCCACCATGTAACCTAAATCTATCTATCTTTGGCACTTCCCTTATCAAAATACCCTTTCCCACATTCACTTCACTCTCACTTGAGCTGCCTTCACTCTCACTCATATCAATCATACCATCACTCTCTCCTTCATCCGAGTACAATGAGTCCACACTCTTGCCTCTTACCTTCCTATCCTTCCCCTTTGCACCACTCTTCCTTCTTCTCTTGCATTCAACTCTCTTCCATTCTCCGTCCTTCCTATCACTCATAATCACCCTTTCCCACATTCACTTCACTCTCACTTGAGCTGCCTTCACTCTCACTCATATCAATCATACCATCACTCTCTCCTTCATCCGAGTACAATGAGTCCACACTCTTGCCTCTTACCTTCCTATCCTTCCCCTTTGCACCACTCTTCCTTCTTCTCTTGCATTCAACTCTCTTCCATTCTCCGTCCTTCCTATCACTCATAATCACCCTATCCTCTCTAGACTCGCACACACTCCCATTGATCCCATTAGTCTTATCCCCTTCAGTGGGAGCAGGGGTCAAGGTCGAGGGTCCTAGGGCCGGTCCTGACCCCTTCATCATGTCATACAAGTCCTTCATCCGTTGGTCGACCTGCTTCTGTCTCTCGTCCATTTCTTTCCTCATCTTGTCTGTCTTCTGCCACTCGAGCGAGCAAAATGCCTAGGACTTACAACAAGTGTGGCGCCTCTGCGCTTGATGGAAGATAATGACCTTAAAAAGCTTGCGTGGCTATTATAAGCCCTCCTTCATTAAGCTATACTATTGGCCTTTATTTATTAACAATAATATATAGCTTTCCAGGATATAACGCTTTGTTTGTAATATAAGGATATACAAAACTAAGTCCTATCTTTCCAGAATATGGCGCCTGGAAAGAAAGAAAAAAACATGGTAATCATTTTTATACATAAAATAAACAAAAAACAACAAACCCATTCCCATTCAGACACACACACATTTTTACAGAGGAAGGGATAGGGTACTGAGAAAAGGGGTGGGAGAATGGTCCTTTTACACACACTCACATTCGCTCCACCACAACTGATGGATGATGAAGATGAGTCTAGCCAAGGGGATGTGCACATTCCTAATCCTAGTCATACTTGTTTATTTCAACTGATGAAACCATTGAAAAGTCTGTGTGGAATCTCATCTTCACATTTTATGACAGTATTACCTTCCATGTACCCTTTGTGGTCCTTAACAAACTTGAAGACTTGTAAAGATTTAAACAATATCCCAAAGACTGCAGTTGCCTCTCACATAGTTCGTGCATTTTTCACTAGACAGAGTGTTGCACATAATGGGTCTCTTATAATATATACAAATGGATCCAAAGTTGAAGATGGGAGTGGCATTTGCATATAAATATTAGAATTTCACATATACATGATTGAGAACTCTACGCCATTTATTATAGCCTTAATTATGCAGCATCACTTCATAATGACCAACCTGTCACTATTCATACTGATTCAAGAAGTGCTATAATGGCTATTCAGCAATATCCTACTAGGAATCCGCTGGTTCAGTTGATACAATGCAGAATATATATTCTACAACATCTAGTTTGTCTATGTTGGGTCCCTGCACATGTGGGTGAGCCAGGTAATGAAGCAGTGGACACATTGACTCGCCATTGTGCGAGTCAATGGGAGCAGACTTGGCAAAACGTTGGTCTTGATAATAAATATCGATGAGTCAGCAGTTCTATTTTGCCACTGGCTTCTGCACTCTCATCAAATAGGTCTGGGGGGATCCATCTTTGTAAATACTGCATTGGCCACACAAAACTCACATACAGCTACTATATGGAATGACACCATTGAACCTTATGTGATCACTGTTTAGTCAATTTCACTATATACCGTATCCTGATCAAGTGCCGATCATATCTGGAATATCATCAATGATATTTTGGTCCAGGTCCTTATAGACTGGACTTATTATTGGGGAACAAGTACAGTAATCTACATGGGCTCCTGTATAGATATTTAACAGACATAGATCTCCTTCAAGACCTATAATGTGTTGCTTTTATCCAAATTACTATTATGTTATTTAGTTAGATATTTATGCTTTTAATAGAAATTTATGATTTTAAATGACTTAAATTTTATTTTTATGCCCCTTTATTGAAAGCTCTTATTTTCGTATACCCTATATACTCCAGATTGCTTCTTATATTCCAGAAATTTTAGCCTCATAATTCTACTTGAGTGGTAAAACACCTAATATAATAATAATAATTCTTCTTAATGTATCCTATTTGCTCTATTTTTAGCCTCAATCTACTGTTTTAACAACTTCAGTGACCTATCTACTACTACACCTAAGTCCTTCTCATCTTTGACTGAATTCAGCCAATGCTATCCATTTCATAGCTAAATTTCCTATTATCCATTCCTCTGTTAATAACTTTGCATTTTTTAAGGTTAAAAGTCATCTGCCACTTCTGAGCTTAAGCTAATAACTTATTTAAGTCACTCTTGACTTTAAAGCTACTTTGACCACAGCTGCCAATTTAGTGTCATTAGCAAAAATTGACATTTTGCTATTTACAGCCTTCCCAAGATCGTTTATTTAAACTATGAATAATAAAGTGCCTAGAACGGATCCCTGAGGTACGCCACTAATGACGCCCCTTCTCTTGAGTTTCATTTGGGTGAGTCCCTCTTACTAGCAGCAGCCCCCCCCCTCCCTTCTTCACAGGGGTCTGCCAAGAAAGCATGCCAGTGACCCATAATTGACCTCTGCCGCAGCAGCTCCATAAGGCCAACCCCTTTAGGGGGCAAGGGATGAAAGAGCCTGTGCCCTCAAGTCCTGCTGGTGTGCTTATTTTTAGAGGAGTGACCCCCCTCTCTTCCCTGATGGATGCTAGTTGGTATGATGAGACAAAAGGTACCTTGAATGGGATCAGTGATGTCTTAAGGGAGGAGGACCACGTGGAGCCCCCACCCCCATCCCCTGTGAGATGGACATGGGCCCTGAGGTGATCCAGGCTCAGATGGTAGGATCTTCCATGGGGTTAAACAGCGCCCAGAGTTCTGCCTCCAGGAAGCGTACAGCCATTCCCATGAGGGTCTTCTTTGTGAAGAGGGCGCCCGCATCTCCTCCAAGCTAAGTCTGTAGGGCATATTCCTTAAATATAATTTGAATTGCCATAGACTCTGGGCCAACTGTGAGGAGCTGTGGAGGCTCATCTCATCTCATTTTCCCTTAGCTAGCAGAAGACCATGCTGGGCGCCTGTCCCCTTCACACACTCCCAGGGATTAATTATTTGTCACCCGGAAGATGTACCATTTACACCTAGCATTATTTCTCCGTTCTTCTCTTCTTTTTAGACACCCCCTTTCAGGCAGTAGCTGTGCAGCTGCAGCTGCAGCTGGATAGGAGGTATACTGTTATATCCACGTACATTGTACATTCCACCGTCAGCCAACTTCAACACAGGGGACTTCTGCCATTTTGTGGTACAGTTGCCAAAGACCTTTCTCTTGCTTGGGGATCTGAACGGTAGATACCTCTCTGGGGAGACTACTTGATCAATCCCCTTAACTGGTGGGTCTGGGTTGTGTCAGAGCTTGTGCCATACCCGGAAAAACAAGTAATTTTAATTTTTCTCGGAAAGTCATTTATCATTTAAAAAATTATTTTATTTAAGTAAATATGTAATGTAAACTATATTTTATTATTCTAAATATTAAAAAAAATCGTAAAAAGGATTATGAAAAAAATATAAACTATTTCTTTTGAAGATAACTTTCTATGCTTTGGAAAATTTGACAACATTGAAGCTTCGGACTCCATCTTTATACTGGACTGAAAAATTACCCATAAATTAAGCTCAAATGTAATTCTGTCAACTCTCCTTTAAGGCGTTGCCAATTAGTAAATAAACAACGGGACATCAATTGACGATGATTGTATGGCAGGAAACTCTTTGAATCATCAATTGATGTTACCCGGCGTTCTCTAAGGGATGTCAATTGATGATGTCCGCCGGTTAAGGGCTAATAAAATCAAGAATAATTTTGTGATCATAATGAAACTTTCAGAAGTTGGTAATAATTGTAAGCTTTTGGTCCTAAAATGGCTAATCGATTTATTTATTTTTGTAGACGTTATGCCAGTTTTAGTGAAGCATTAATTTTTAACATTTTTTTTGCTAAACTTCAGATATTTATCGACTATTACAACCAATTTTATTTTAACTAATTTTATTTGTTTAAAATTAACAAAAAACTAAGACTAATAATCAGTTGGCGTAATTAACATAACTTAATTTATTTGAAGAATTTTCTTTTCAAATACTGACCATTCTTCTCATAATTTTTTCATTTACTCATGCCCCGAAAAGGGCACAGCGATTTGCCTCTTCTTCTTTCAGAAAGCCTCTATTTCTCCCCTACTTCCTCACTTTACCTACAACCTCTCCCACAACTTTCTCTGGTCGGCCTCTATTTTTACAGGGTAGATGCTGACCTTCTTCTAAGCCAACTATCCCAGATTGGGCGGGAGAGGACAATGTTCCCTAACCCCTGAGCTACAGTTTGGGATGGTGGGTTTTTAAAAACCTTTTCACTTCACACTCATCCTTTTTATGCCATGCCCAAGGTGGAGCTGCCATGCCGAAGGGCTGCCAGGTCACCAGGCAGGAGGGGTGGCCTTAAATGGTGGCACCTGGCTCTGCCAGCCCCGTACGCACCCCTTGCAGAGTGAGCTACTGTGAGGGGTGATTAGCGTCTGCATCCCATGAATAAAAAAAAAGGTCACCATGCCCAATGATGAGTCTAACAAAAAAAATCCCCTTAATTTTCCCCCATCCTCTGTTGGAGCCACCCTCGGGGTAGCTCCACTGAAAACATGTAGGTTCTTTTCCCTCTGTGCTTTCACAGGGGACCCGCAAAATCTCTTTAACAGGAGAAGAGGCTTACTTGGGCGGATCGCTCCGAGGCGGCCAAGATAACTGCTCTTTGGACACTTGATGGCACGCCTGTGAGTGTGACTCCGCACTCTACTATAAACTTTGTAAAAGGAGTAGTTTATGTGAGAGACCTCATTGACTGTGCCATAGAGGACATTACCTTAGAGCTGGCCAACCATGGGGCGGTCAAGGTCGAACATGTGATGAGAAAACAGGGAGGGGGCTCGAGACCCACCCCTACACTCTTCGTCACATTCGACTGTGACAAGCTCCCTGAGCCTGTGTGTGCCGGTTGGTACCGCTACCGCGTAAAGGCATTCGTACCCCTGCCCTGGTGGTGCTATTACTGTCACCGCTTCGGCGATACGAATTGTTCTTGTAGATGTGCAAAGTCGGGGTCACCCGAAGTCTGTGTAAATTGCTCCAAGGTCGCACACGATAAGTCTAAATAGTGTGTGGCCAAGTGTGTCAATTGCGGAGAGCTGCACCCCGCTTCTTTGAAGCAATGTGGTTAATATCTCATTGAGAAACAAATCCTGGCCATTCAGGCCCAGGATCGACTCTCATTACGCGAGGCTAAGGACTTGGTCCTGGTATGCCCGGCTCTGCCTGGGACATCTTATGCCTCAATAGTTAGAAAGGCACCCTCTTCTGGTCCATCCAGGCCAATGAGCACGGTCATTTCCACACCCATCGGAGCCCTTCTGCGGGTTCTACTCAACCCGGGTGCTCCCTTAGTAAAGCTGGCGGCAAAAAGCATTCACACCCAGCCCCGGCTAAAACCAGCGCTTGCCCCTCTTCCCCCAGCATGACCATTTCCTGTAAGGTGAAACGGCCATCCGCCTCCACCGAGTCGTTAGATTCACAGGAGGCAACACCCTTGAAGTTGGTCACCATGCCATCTTCCGGGGTTCATAAAGCTGTCCCCCGAAAGGACAGCAACAAAGGAGCTTCGGCTCCTTCGCCCACACCTAGTGGTGGACCGAGTGACTCGGAGACAGTGGTTCCTAAAAAAGAGGGGCTCCCCGCATCCGAACTCGCAACGCTTGCCTAAGATTTCAAGGCGGAGGGAGGAAAAGACTCGCATGGCGAGCCCAACCTCCCCCAATAAGTCCTCAAAGGCGACAGCGCCTTCAGCGCTTTGTCTGGCCAACAGCGCCCGTGGTTCTGCCTCCGGGAAGCGTACGGCCATTCCCGTGAGGGTCTTCTGTTCGAGGAGGGCCCCCGTGTCTCTTCCGAGCTAGGCCTGGAGGGCATATTCCTTCAATGGAATTGCCGTGGAATCCGGGCCAACTGGGAGGAGCTGCGGAGGCTCGTCTCATCCCGTTTCCCATTAGCTATTTTTCTGCAGGAGACCATGCTAGACGCGTGCCCCCCGCCCGCCCTCCGGGGTATAAGGGTCTTGCGACCCCACTACCACGGGCTGGCCGGGCTGGGGGATGCATGGTTTACACCCGGCATGATGTCTCCGTTCTCCCTTTCTCTTTAGATAGCTCCTTTCAGGCAGTGGCTGTGCAGCTGCACCTGTATAGGAGGTATACTATCATTTATGCGTACATTCCAACGTCAGCTGACTTAGACGCGGGGGACTTCCGCTGCGTTGTGGCACGGTTGCCGAGGCCCTTTCTCTTGCTTGGAGATCCGAATGGCAGGCATCCTCTCTGGGGAGACTACTCAATAAATCTCAGGGGACAAGTCCTTGCCAATCTGATCGAAGAGCTTGAGATGGATGTCCTAAACGTGGATGAGTTTATGCATCACTGTCCCAGAACCGCTTCATTTTTTTGCTTTGACATATCTTTGTGCTCTTTGGATGCACAGCCTGATTTTGATTGGGTGGTGGTTGATGACCTCTATGGTAGTGATCACTTTCCCATTCAAATATCTTTTTCATGGCAACTGCCGCCTGAGAGCCCACCTCGGTGGTGCTTGGCGCGGGCGCGGTGGCCTGCATTTCAGGAAATGACTGAATTCTCTATCTCAGTTGAGGAGTTTAGGTCGGTAGATGAGGCCGTTGAGTTCTTCTCCGGCAACCTCATCGCCGCGGGCCTGACTACTATTCCTAGAACGTCTGGCCGTTTTGCACGCCGACCACTCTTATGGTGGTCGGCCGAGTGTGAGACTGCCCTCAAACTGAAGCGTTATGCCTACATGCGCTATAAGCGCCACCCGAACGATTTCACTGTCGCTGAATTTCGTCGGGCTAGGGCTAGGTTCCGGTATATTTCGAAGCACGCCCGCATCTCTTCTTGGCGGCATACGTTTCTTCACTTAACGGGAATACCCCCTTAGCAGAAATGTGGAAGGGAGTCAAAATGATTTGGGGCAAGTTCTCGCAGGACCGCCCTCCCATTCTCCAGGAGAATAGGACCGCAATCTCGGACCCCGCGTCCTTGGCGAAATCCTTCGCGACCGCTTTTTCCGCATTCTCTAGCTGGGATGTTGCTCCGCCAGCATTCAATGCACGTCGTGATGTTGCGGAAGGCCGCCGGCTGGACTTTACCTCCAGAGGCGGAGAACCCTTCAATGACAGGTTTACTGTGAGTGAGTTGCGCTCCGCTCTTGCTTCGTGCGCAGACACCGCCCATGGTACGGACGATGGCCTATCTGTTAGATTTGTTCAACAGGATTTGGGTGGAGGGTCTTCTCCCAGATTCCTGGCGAATCGCTACTGTGCTCGCCTTTCGCAAACCGGGGAGAGATCACTCTACTCCGACCGGTTTCCGCCCAATCTCTCTAACCTCTTGCGTGTGCAAGTTGATGGAGAAATTGGTAAATGTTAGATTCGCCTTTTTCCTGGACAGCAGAGGCCATCTGTCTTGTGCACAGTGCGGCTTTCGCAAGTTCCACTCCGCGTCGGATGCTCTGCTCCGACTAGAAAATGCCGTCTGTGAGGCTTTCCTTCGTAGACAGCACTACGCCACGATGTTTTTCGATCTGGAGAAGGCCTATGATACCGCATGGCGATACGGTATCATGGAGACTCTCACACGATGGGGGTGAGGGGACGCCTCCCAATGTTTATATTTGAATTTTTGTGACATCATCGATTCCGCGTACAGGTCGGGGAGCCCTATCCGGCAAATGGAGCAGTAAGAGGGTGTCCCGCAGGGAAGTGTCTTCAATGCCACACTCTTTGCCCTGAGCATCAACTGCATCACCTCTGTGCTGCCGGAAGATGTTCTCGCTACGCTCTACGTGGATGACCTTTCGATCGCTTTTGGCGCGGCCCAGATGCCAACTCTGGAGCGTCGACTCCAACAGGCATTGAACCGCGTCTCTCGCTATGCCAAAGCGCACAGGTTTCGGTTTTCTTTGGCCAAAACTAAGGTGGTGCACTTCTGCCGCCATCCACGGCTCCACCCCGACCCAGATTTGTTTCTTAATGGGGTGCGCCTGGATGTGGTGGAATCGCACCGTTTCCTTGGTCTTGCATTCCTCACCTGGGAGGCTCATATGCGCAGCCTTAGGGTCTCTTGTCTCCGCGTCATGGATATTCTCCGTTATGTGACCTTCAGCGCTTGGAGCGTTGATAGGGCTACTGCCTTACTTTTTATCGATCCTTTGTTCGTTCGAAGCTCGACTATGGATGCGAGTTTTATGCATCCGCAGCTGAGTGTTTATTGCAGAAAGTGGATTCGATCCACCACACTGGTGTTCGCTGGCGACCGGTGCCTTCTGCACTTCTCCCATTGAGAGCCTGTTGGTCGATGCTGGCGAGATGCCACTCGCTCTGCGCCGCGTGAGTGCATCACTCGCCTGTACGCGCGAGCCCGACACCCTTCAGTGAGGCATGGCCTTTTTGTTATATTTGTTCAACAGGATCTGGGTGGAGGGTCTTCTTCCAGATTCCTGGTGAATCGCTACTGTGCTCGCCTTTCGCAAACCGGGGAGAGATCACTCTACTCCGACCGTTTCCGCCCAATCTCTCTAACCTCTTGCGTGTGCAAGTTAATGGAGAAATTGGTAAATGTTAGACTAGCCTTTTTCCTGGACAGCGGAGGCCATCTGTCTTCCGCACAGTGCGGCTTCCGCAAGTTCCACTCCACGTCGGATGCTCTGCTCCGACTGGAAAATGCCGTCTGCGAGGCTTTCCTTCGTAGACAGCACTACGCCACGGTGGTTTTCGATCTGGAGAAGGCCTATGATACCGCATGGCGATAGGCTATCATTGAGACTCTCCACACTATGGGGGCAACGGGACGACTCCCAATGTTTATATCTGAATTTTTGCAAAATCGTCGATTCCGCCTACCGGTGGTGGTGGTGGTGGTGGTGGTGGTGGGGGTGGGGGGGAGCCCTTCCGGCCCAAAGGAGCAGGAAGAGGGTTTCCCGCCGGAAAGTGTCCTCAGTGTCACACTCTTTTCCTGAGCATCAACGGTATCACATCGTGCTGCCGGAAGATGTTCTCACTACGCTCTACTTGGATGACCTTTCGATCTCTTTTGGCGCGGCCCAGATGCCAACTCTGGAGCGTCGACTCCAACAGCCTTTGAACCGCGTCTCTCGCTGTGCCGAAGCGCACAGGTTTCGGTTTTCTTTGGCCAAGACTAATGTGGTGCACTTCTGCCGCCATCCACGCCTCCACCCAGACCCAGATTTGTTTCTTAATGGGGTAGACCTGGAAAGGGTTGAATCTCACCGTTTCCTTGGTTTTTTATTTGACTGACGCCTCACCTGGTAGGCTCATTCACAGCCTTAGGGTCTCTTGTACCCGCGCCATGGATATGCTCCGTTCCGTGATGTTAAGCGTTTGGGGCGCTGATAGGGCTACTGCCCTACTTTTTTATTGATCCTTTGTTCGTTCGAAGCTCGACTACAGATGCGAGTTTTATGCATCCGCAGCCGAGCGTTTATTGCGGAAGGTGGATTTGATCCACCACACTGGTGTTCGCTTGCGACCGGTGCTTTTCGCACTTCTCCATCTGAGAGCCTGTTGGTTGATGCTGGGGAGATGCCACTCCCTTTGCGCCGCGTGAGTGCATCACTCGCCTGTACGCGCGAGCCTGGCACCTCCCTCAGTCGCCAACAGCTCTCACTGCATCCGCAGCTGATCTTGACAGTGCCTATGCCGCCGAGAGACGCCACTCATACCCTAAGCCCTTTGGGTTTAGGGCTATGAAACTCCTTCGAGAGCTAGGTATAGCTCTCGGGCCGGTGGCACCCCTGGTTCTGCCTAGGACGCCACCCTGGAGGGTACCACATTGAGCTATTTGTCGCCACGCCTCTACTCGCAAAGCCTTTACAGCGCCGGGAGTATTGCGTTCGACCTTTTTGGAGCACACCTCGTGTCACGCTGGAACTGTGCCAGTCTATATGGATGGCTCCAAGTCCAAAGAGGGGGTCGGCTTCCACGCCGTATCCCCTCTGTTTGAAGTTAGCGTGGCTCTGCCAGGCGCTGCGTCTGTCTTCACGGCTGAGCTGGTGGCAATACAACACTCGGTACGGGAGATCACGCGACGTGCCCGGTTCGGAGACTGGATTGTGATCTATAGCGTCTCACAAATCGCCTTGTGTGCTCTCGGGGCATTGGAATCTCTGCATCCCCTGGTTCGCGATATCTGTGATGCCACTGTTTTGGCGAGCCGGGCTGATGTAGAAATTATCTTATGTTGTGTTCCTGGACATGTAGAAATTACCTGGAATGAGCGCGCCAAAGAGTTCGTGAGGACTCTGCCACTGGACCAGCGTTTCGCTCTTCCTCACACCGACTACATGGCAGGAATACGGCCAGCTCTTTGGACTGCTTGGGAAAGAAGATGGGAAACGGTCGAAGGAAACTTAAAGTTGCTTGCCATTACGCCGCGACTCTTCCCATGGGCCTATCCCCCAATGCCGCAATGGCTTCAGGTCGCTTTCTGTCATCTCTGAATCGGACACACTCGTGTGACGCATCGCTATCTGATGGAGCGCTCTCCTGCGGCCTATTGTGGCGACTGCGTCATCTCCCAGAGTGTTCGGCACATTCTTGGCGAATGTCCCAGTCTCAGTGATCTTCGCTCACGTTACCTGTCCTGGTACCGGGATGGTTGGGGTCGCTACCGCCTGTCCTTTGTACTTGGGACAAGTTCATACACATTGATTGGTGGACTTATTCACTTTTGGGGGGAGGCTGGCCTTCTCCCTATTATTTAAGCAGGGTTTTTTTTTCCTTATAGTTCACACTCTCCTGCACCTGGGGGACCTCATCCCCAACGCAGGAACTTGCTTACTGCTCGCTTCCTTTTTCCATTTTTTTGGGGGGGCGGTGGGTTTTTTATCTCTTTTAATTTTATTTTCACTTAACCTAATACTAGGCCAGTTTTTAATACGGTGACTAATGCCCAAGTAGGCAGTCGCCAGATGAGCTCTCTTATAAAAATAAACAAAACTCCCTCCTTACATTTCTATCACAAAGTGGCATTTTATCCCTTTATAAATTCTTTTCATTTTTGTGTTTAGGTTTATTATTTTATCTTTTATCCTGTGCCCTCCCCTGCGGCTGGCACATGTCATTTGTTTATTGCCCTAGCTGCCCTTGTTTTTAGCTTGCGTGCTCTATGCCTGTAATTGAAGCGTGTGTGTCTGTGTGTTGTACTGTTTTTTCCAATCCTTTGTTTTTCCCCATTTTTATTGAGTGTCTTCCACGCCTCTTCAGACTTTTTTTAGGCAACCCCGTTTTAACAGTACTGCCATTAAGAATCCATTAGGAATGGGCAGCCTCCACCTTGTTTTCTCTTAAACTTAAATCATTTCATATGTGCCAAAAAGGCCATAACTTCAGACTGCATGGGAATTTTCCATTCAAACTTGGGGGGGGGGGGATTTTCATTTCTCTCTCTAAGATTAATAATATAAAGTTTTCATCCAAATTTGAGATGGTGACCTAGGAACCCCAGTTAACTTATTCCCCTGTAGGCAATTGCTGCTAATGTGTTAACTTTAACCACTTTATATAAATCAATATATAGATATATCCATTTAAGTTTCCATCTATTGTTTTTTTACTTTAGTCAAATAAGGTCAATTGTTTAGTGCAATATTGAAAGGAAATAACTTAAGCGATCTTAAAATATTTATTTCAGATTAATCTACCTGTTATTCCTCCTAAACAAAGAACTATACGTTTTATATTGTAGTTAATATCAGCAATGATGAAAAGAGAAAAATATTTGATTTGCTTATTTTTAAGTATATTTTTGTTAAGTTTGAGGATTCATTGTAAGGAGCAAAATGAAAATGAGGACTCTGAACCAGTGGTAAGTATACAATAAAAAATATTTTCTAATGTTAGTGAACTATACTGCAGCCAAGAGGTAAAACGCATTAACTCCAAAATCCTTGTTGTGAAAAAATTTATATTTAACATTTCAGTGGAGTTAAGGGGATACCACATTTAATTTTTTTAACTTTATACTACGTTAGATTAATATATATGAACCCCCCCTTTGAAACTTGATATAATATAAATGGCTATAGAATTAATCAAAATTACGCAATTGAACTCAAATCATGACCAAAATATGTATTTATGATTTAGTTATCATTTGAAATCAGTTTTCTTTAGTTCCATTAAAATTTATGTTAATGCTGGACTAAAACTTATATTTTTTGGACAAGGTCAACTACAGGCTTTATTCTCAGTTAGGTGGGGGGGGGGGGGGGTTGTTTGGTGAATAGTAGGGGTGTTCTGAATGCCCTAGAATTTAGTTAAATCTATATTGGAATGATGCTAAAAATATTTACCAGTTCTTAGTTGCCAATTTTTTTTTTTAGCAAATATTTAAAATCACATGGTATAGTTTGCATTTAGTTCACAATTCAACTTTAAAAATCTATGGAGAATTTCCACAAATGCATAAAATTTTGCATTATCATAATTTTTAATATGTTATACATCATGTTGCTAAAACAAAATATATATACTATAAAAATGTACATAAAATTTGCAATAAATGATATAAATATCAATGGTGTAGTTTTGTTTGTTTTTTTACAAATGAACTTTAAATATCTAAGAAAAATTGTCCACATATGTATACAATTTTGCATTATCTTAATTTTCACTGTGTTCTAGTCATGTTGCTAAAAAAAATAATTATACCATAAAAAGTGCATAAAATTTGCAAATAAAATGATATAAAAAAACAAAAATGCAATTTTTGAATGAAACCATGTGAAAAGTATATTTAGTAGGGAAACAGAGCAAACTATAAGAAAAATTCAGTAGAATCCCTCATTCAGTAGCAATGAGACCTATTAGATGTTAACCGAATAGTTATTGCGTGGAAAAATAATTTTCCTATGTACAAGATTATTAATTTTACTTGTAATCTGATGAATTTGAGACAATCTTGTATCTTCAGATGCATTAATTAATACTTTGTGTAATTATGCCTACATTTTGCAGTACATATTCGCATAGGCAACCATGCTTCAGGTTATCTCTGCTGGGTATTGTGCATATAATATTCCCAGTGTTAGGCAGGATGCAGAATGACACCATGTCTAAATATTGAGAATTGTGTAATCACTACGCCACAGCATCCATTCCTGGTTAATAGTTCAAGAAGTAGATAATTTTTATTTAAAATCTCATACACAAGGAGTCAATACACCATTATGTTCTGGGGGGCAGTTCCTGAACAGCCTGCATCCATACAAGTCTCCTAGTGACCATAAAACCAAAGGCGCTGGTGGTAATAACTGCCACTTTACTAAAAGTAATGATTAAACTCCAATTTTAAAGGCTTAGAACTTTATTCAAAGTGAATAACTACAGAAGGAAGTCATTAATGGCACTAAGGGCATGTGTGACTCGAATGTTATGCCACTTTCCCTAACTACATCAAATTTAAAGTTATATTATCAATCTTGTCTTATATAGAAGCATGCAAGATGCTCCACTTGGCTGATTTCTTGTTGGGGTCAAAGTAGGGTTATCAGTGGTAGGTGTATTGAATTTCTCTTAGTGGCCTTGAATGACTAAGTTCCCACTCAAGGTTTCCCCTTAACACCCTCAACTGATAGGGGAGTTTGCCCTTTAACACCTTTGGAGCTGCCCTCAGGTAACTTCACCTCTTTTAAGGAATTGGCTCTCCATCTGCTGTCTCAGGAGCCCATCCATGTTTCTTCTACTGTAGAGCGTGTTTCCCCTCTCCACTAGATATGGGTTTGGTGGCTTCCCACTTACCCCCTTATGCCAAGGTTGAACATGTGATGAGAAAAGAGGGAGGGGCCTCGAGACCTACCCCTACACTCTTCATCACGTTCCACTGTGACGATATACCTGAGTTGGTGCATGCCAGTTGGTATCGCTACTGTGTGAAGGCATTTGTGCCACTACTGCGGAAGTGCTATTACTGCCACCGCTTCGACCATACTAATCGCTCCTGTCGATGTGCAAAGTTGAGATTACCCGAAACCTGTGTATTTGCTCCAAGGCCACACACGATAAGTCCAAATTGTGTGTGGCCAAGTGTGTCAATTGTGGAGAGCCACACCCCTTTCTTCGAAGCAATGTGGTGCGTATCTCCTTGCGAAGGAAATCCTGGCCATTCAGACTCAGGATCCTCTCATGTCCCAATGATAAGGACTTGGTGCTGGCGCGCCCGGCGATGCCTGGCACGTCCTATGCCTCAATGTTGAAAAAGACAGCCTCTGCTCCTGGCCCCTCCAGGCCTATGAGTACAGTTGTTTCCGCGCCCATTCAGAACCCTTCTATGCGCCCATTCGGAACCCTTCTATGGGTTCTACCCATCCCTGGCGCTTCCCTGGTAAAGCTGGTGGCACAAAGGGTCCACACCCATCCCCGGCTAAAACCAGGTCTCCCCACCCCTTCCTCCAGCGTGACCGTTTTCCATAAGGCGAAACGGCCACGCGCCTCCACCGAGTCGTTAGACTCACAGGAGGCAACACCCCTGAAGTTGGTCGCCTGACCAGCTTCCGGGGTTCCTAAAGCTGCCCCGCGAAAGGAGGACAGCAACAAAGGAGCTTCGGCTCCTTCGCCCACACCCAGTGGTGGGCTGGGGGGCTCGGATATGGTGGATCCTCGAAAAGAGCCCGCTCCCTGCACCTTCGAAGCCGCAACGCCCGCCTAAAGTTTCGAGGCGGAGGGAGGAAGGAAAAGACTCGCATAGCGAGCTCAACCTCCCCCAAGAAGTCCTCGAAGGCGACAGCGCCTTAAGTGCATTGTCCGGCCAACAGCGTCCAGGATTCTGCCTCCGGGAAGCGTACGGCCATTCCCGTGAGGGTCTTCTCTTCGAAGAGGGCCCCGCGTTTCCGAGCTACGCCTGGAGGGCATATTCCTTCAATGGAATTGCCACGGATTCCGGGCCAACTGAGAGGAGCTGCGCAGGCTCGTCTCGTCCCGTTCCCTGTTTGCTATCTTTTTGCACAAGATCATGCTGAGCGCATGCCCCCTGCCCACCCTCTAGGGGGGTATAAGGGTTTCGCGACTCCACCACCATGGGATGAGGGCCGGGCAGGAGGATGTGCGATTTACTCCCGGCATGATATCTCTGTTTTTCTCTTCGCTTTAGATGGCTCCTTTCAGGCAGTAGCTGTGCAACTGCACCTTGATCGGAGGTACGAGTATACTGTAATTTCCGCCTACATTCCACCGTCAGCCCACTTCGACGCGGGGGACTTCTGCCGCGTCTTGGCACGGTTGCCGAGGCCCTTTCTCTTGCTCGGAGATCTAAACGGTAGATAGCCCCTCTGGGGAGACTACTTTATCAATCCCTGTTGTCAAGTCCTTGCCGACCTGATCGACGAGCTTGAGGTGGCTGTCCTCAATGTGGATGAGTTTACCCCACTGCCCGAGAACTGCTTCATTTTCCTGCCTTGATATATCTTTGTGCTCTCCGGATGCACAGCCCGATTTTGATTGGGGAGTGGTCGATGACCTCCATGGTAGTCATGACTTTCCCATTTAAAAATCATTTTCTCCGCCGCTGCCGCCCGAGAGCCCTCCTCGGTGGTCTTGGCGCAGGCGCGGATGTCGATACGGTATCATGGAGACTCTCCACACGATGGGGGCGAGGGGACTCCTCACAATCTTTATATCTGAATTTTTGCAAGATAGTCGATTCCGCGTACGGGTGGGGAGGAGCTCTCTCCTGCCCATTGGAGCAGGAAGAGAGTGTCTTACAGGAAAGTGTCCTCATTGTCACACTATTTGCCCTGAGCATCAACGGTATCACATCGCTGCTGCCGGAAGATGTTCTCACTACGCTCTATGTGGACGACCTTTCGATCTCTTTTGGCGCGGACCAGATGCCAAGTCTGGAGCATCGACTCCCAACAGGCATTGAACCGCGTCTCTCGCTATGCCGAAGCGCACAAGTTTTGGTTTTCCTTGGTCAAGACTAATGTGGTGCACTTCTGCCGCCATCCACGGCTCCATCCTGACCCAGACTTGTTTCTAAATAGGGTCAGCCTGGAAGTGGTTGAATCGCACTGTTTTCTTGGTCTTGTATTGGACTGACGCCTCACCTGGGAAGCTCATATTCGCAGCCTTAGTGTCTCTTGTCTCCGCGCCATGGATATTCTCCACTCCGTGACGTTCAGCGCTTGGTGCGCTGATAGGGATACTGCCTTACTTTTTTATCAATCCTTTATTTGTTTGAAGCTCTACTACGGATGCGAGTTTTATGCATCGGCAGTTGAGGGTGTATTGCAGAAGGTGGACTCTTTCTACCACATCGCCCTTCGCCACGCGACTGATGCCTTTCGCACTTCCCCCATTGAGAGTACTAGTCGATGCTGGGGAGATGCCACACGCTCTACGCTGCGTGCAGTGCATTATTCGCCTGTACCCATAATCCCAGCACCTCTCTCAGTCGCCAACAGCTCTCATTGCATCCTCAGCTGATTTCGACAATGCCTATACCGCTGAGAAACGCCAGTCATACCCTAAGCCCTTTGGGTTTAGTGCAAGGAAACTCCTTCGAGAGCTTGATATAGGGCCAGTGGCGCCCCTGGTTCTACCCAGGATGCCACCCTGGTGGGTACCACATTTGGTTATTTGTCGCCACGCTTCTGCTCCCAAAGCTTGTACAGTGCCGGGAGTATTGCGTTCGACTTTTTTGGAGCACACCTCGTGTCACGCTGGAGCCATGCCATTCTGTTTGAAATTAGCGGGGCTCAGCCAGGCGCTGCGACTGTCTTCACGGCCGAGCTGGTGGCAATACACCACTCCGTATGGGAGATTACGCGACGTGCCCTGTTCAGAGACTGGATTGTGATCTATAACGACTCACAAAGCGCCCTGAGTGCTCTTGGGGCATTGGAATCTCCGCATCCCCAGGTTTGCCATATCCGTGATGCCACGGTTTTGGCGAGCCGGACGGATGTCTAGATTATCTTCTGCTGGGTTCCTGGACATGTAGGAATTGCGGGGAATGAGGGCGCCAAAGAGTCCTCGAGGACTCTGCGACCGGATCAGCGTTTCGCTCTTCCTCACACCGACTACATGGCAGGAATACAGGCAGCTTTTCGGACTGCTTGCCAAAGAAGATGGGAGACGGGCGAGGGGAACTTAAAGTTGCGTGCCATTGCACTGCGACTGTTCCCATGGACCTATCCCCCAATGCTGCGACGGCTTCAAGTCGCATTCTGTCGTCTCCGAATCGGGCACACTCGTGTGACGCATCGCCATTTGATGGAGTGCTCGCCAGCGCCCTATTTTGACGACTGCGTCGTCCCCCAGACTGTTCGGCACATTCTTGTTGAATGTCCCAGTCTCAGTGATCTTCGCGCACGATACCTGTCCCAGTACCGGGATGGGCGGGGTCACTACCGCCTGTCCCTTGTACTCGGGATGGATTTGTGCACACCGACCTGTGGACTTTTAGACTTTTTGTTGGAGGCCGGCCTTCTCCATTATTTAAAATTCAACTATCGATCGCGGTCTTCTTGTCGACGGAGCTCGCTCTATATTTTTTCAATTTGTTTGTTTTTGTTTTGCTGCTTTTTGTTTGTATGTTTTGTTTTTTCTTTTATTTTTTTTCAAAAATCTGGCTTTTAATATAGCTTAGATTTAGGCTAGCTTGAGTATGGTGACTTATGCCCTAAAAGGCAGTCGCCAGATGAGATAAAAAAAAAATCCCCACTGTTTGAAGTCAGCGAGGCTCTGCCAGGCGCTGCGTCTGTCTTCACGGCCGAGCTGGTGGCAATACACCACTCGGTACGGGTATTATTACGTGACGTTTCCGGTTCGGAGACTGGATTGTGATCTATTATGACTCACAAATTCATCCTGAGTGCTCTCGGGGCATTGGAATCTCCACATCTCCTGGTTCGTGATATCCATGATGCCATGGTTTTGGTAAGCCGGGCGGATGTCAAGATTATTTTCTGCTGGGTTCCTGGACATGTAGGAATTGTGACTGGACCAGCGTTTCGCTCTTCCCCACACCGACTACTTGGCAGGAATACGGGCAGCTCTTTGTGCTCCTTTGCAAAAAAAAAATTGGAGATGGTCAAAGAGAACTTTAATTTGCGTGCAATTGCGCCGTGACTGTTCCCATGGACCTACCCCCTAATGCCACGAAGGCTTCATGTTGCTTTCTGTCGTCTCTGAATAAGACACACACAAGCAGTAGGCACCGCTATTTGATAAAGCACTCGCCAGTGACTTACTGTGAAGACTGCGTTGTCCCCCAGACTGTTCGGCACATTCTTGTTGAATGTCCCAGTCTGGGCAATCTCTGCGCTATCAAATGATTGGGCATTGGCTGAAATCAGTTGAAGGTGAGATATTAGTAGATAGGTCACTGAAATTTTCAAGCAGTGTATTGAGGCTAAAAAATTAGCAAATAGGGTACTAGGATACATTTAGAGGAATGTTAGCTGCAAAAGTAAAGAGGTGATCCTTAAACTCCGCAACTTGTATGTCAGGCCATATTTAGAGTACTGTATACAAGCATGGTCACCACCCACCACATTTTATACACGATATTAACCTGCTAGACTTGGTACAAAAGTGGTTAACAAAAATAATACCTTCCCTGAAGCACCTTGAATATGAAAATAGGTGAGGGTACTAAATATGTTCTCATTTGAGAGAAGATATGTGAGGGGAGATATGATTGAGCTTTTTAAAATCTGTTCTGGGATGGATAAGTTGGATTTTAGCAAGTTATTTGAGTTGGAAGGTAGTAATAGGACTAGGGATCAACACTTGAATATTAACAGAGGTGCAGGTTGGATGTTAGAAAGCAGATTGGATGATTATATGGGGAGAGAAGGTTAACATCTTTTGAGAGGGAGAGGTATTCTGGACTGATTCCTGTGGATGCAGTTTTTTATTATCCTATATTATGGGTGATTTGGATTTTGATCATTGATGGCGATGCATTTTGTTTACCACACATTTCTCTGGATGGTGTAAATTGTATAGCATGATCTGGCACAATCCTATGGATTCAATTTGTGGGAGGGTTTTGATGGATGTGGATGACCTTTGATGGGCCCTTGCAGCTTTTCTCATCTGTAAAATTATGTTATGTTACCTGCCCCAGTGATTTAAATTATTCCTGACATGTGGTCACCAAACATGTCATGTTTTCATCTCAAGATGGATGGGGGGAATGTATAGACCATAACATAACTGAACATAAATGAGGCTATAATTTGGGTGTAGATCAGAACACTTGACTTTTGATATTCTTAATTTTATAAATATATATATATATATATATATATATATATATATATATATATATATATATATATAGATAGATAGATAGATAGATAGATAGATAGATAGAGAGAGAGAGAGAGATAGATAGATAGATAGATAGAGATAGATAGATAGATAGATAGATAGATAGATAGATAGATAGATAGATATATATATATATATCAGTATCCCATATTGAAATTAGCCTAGTATTTAGATAATAATCTAAAGAATCCTCTACACATTTTAATGTGAAGAAATTCTACTGTTTTCTAGGTATTTTTTTGTGTGTTTACAGGAAGAAGAAAAAGTAGAAATTCTTTATATCACTCCTAAAATACCACCTAGTGCTTATTTGTTTGAACCATTTGATGGGGAGTTCAACTTTGAGAAGAAGTGGATAAAGTCCAGGGCTAAAAAAGATGATGTTGATGAAAGTATTGCCAAATATGATGGTATGTTTTTTATTTTTTACCCAAGTAGATTATAAGGTTACTTTATTGCACATAAAATGTCACTTTTTATAAATTCAGGGTGTGGCACAAAAAAGAACGGTTGATTAGGTATTTAATCAAAATATCCATTTGCATCAATATCCTATAAAATTCTTTAGGTCTCTTGATCACAAATTCAGTAAAAACCACATATTTTCCTTATTTTTTACCCAAGTAGATTATAAGGTTACTTTATTGCACATAAAATGTCACTTTTTATAAATTCAGTTGGTGGCACAAAAAAGAACCGTTGATTAGGTATTTAATCAAAATATGATCCATTTGCATCAATATCCTATAAAATTCTTTAGGTCTCTTGATCACAAATTCAGTAAAAACTTCACACATTTTCCTTATTTATGCTCTAGGGAATATGGAGTTAAAAGTGCTTGAAAAGATTTTGTTGATGTTCCCCAGGCTGTCTGACTGAGCAGCACCTTCAGACCATCAGGAAGGTATGGCCTGTACTGGGTGGTACAGCCCCTTTAAGGAGTTTATATTGTATTGTTAGTGTTTGGTTGTGTGCAGTACAGTCTTCTACAATGTTTAATTGTTTGGATGTACTGTTGCATTCTTGGCATTCATCTGCCATAGTCATATCCCCCTCACAAGGAGGGGGCATGTCAGGGGACCAATCATGTAGCAGGATGTTGTGTAAATGACTAAATAAAATATTAGGTGTATGGATACATTTCTGCAAGCTGGTTTGGCGTGGGTGAGGTGTGAGGGTTGACAGCTTAAACTTAATATATATTTTGGGTATTTTCATGTTCTTTTGTGGTAATCAGAAGAGGAAATGTGATATGAATATGGAGATCTTGCAAAACTCTCAATTCTCTCAGCTTAGGCAACCAGCTGAGGTATGTGTATATATATATATGTGTGCGTGTATGTGTTACCTATTGACCAATGCAGCCTGTTTGAAAGACTAATCTGGTGATGGTGTGGCATGGTTGCAATGCCTGTATTCTTCCCACCCTTTTCTTCTACAACCCCCCTCCTGCACTATATTTTCCTTACATTATCCTTTTAAACACCAACAAGTGTGTTTAAAAGGATAGATAAAAAACTAGCATAAAATATTTTACGCATGTGTATCTTCCAGATTTTTACTTAGATTAAAGTCCATATTGGCTGTAAAGGTGCTTATTCATGTGTATAGTTGTATCCAGCAGAGTAGTTTCCTGGTTAGATGGCTACACCTGGTATGAGGAGGACCAACATATCCTTCTGGCCCAATTGCCTGCACCTAAGCATCCTCCTTGCCCCACTCTTTGCTGGACCTTTCCCTTGTGAGCTCCTTGCTGACTTCAATCTTTTGTCCACCTGCACTTGGTACCAAAGGGAACTGTTCTCACCTGGGCAGAGTGCAATTTAGGGTTGAATTTTAACTCTTTGACGGGGCTGGGGTAAGTTGTTGGTGCAGTTCCTCCTTGCTCCATCTCTGCATTCCTTTTATCTAAAACTAACCCTGACCCCTTTGTCTAGGCTTAAGGACCCGACCAGCCACCTGATGCCATGTTAGAAAAGCTTTGGAACTTCTTTAAACACTGCCTGTACGTTGCAACAGACCAGGCCTTCAGGGAGACCTGTGTGTTGGGGTGCGAATAATGGCAATATTGATTTTGTCCCAATAACCACTTCCCTGCGTGGAATGGGCTATCACCTCCCTGTGGCCATTTTTGGTTACATAAAGTGAACTACTTGTGGTGGGTGGGCTTTAGTTCCTTGTTGGCTTCCAGGCCAACTAAATGTCTCGGGTTGTTTCATCTCTGGGGTTGCCACAATAGATATTCAGATCCTGGCCATACTGTTTAGGATTATCTCCTGGAGGAGCTGCAAATCCTCACTGACTGAGTGCAAATTAGGTAAGTCTCATCACTGGGTTGATTTGAACTCTGTGATGGAGCCTGTGAAAGTTGGTTTACTCTTCCCTGGCTCCCTCACAACACTACCTTTTTATTATTAGTATTGTTATTTGTTATTATTTTTAGTATTATTATGGTTATGATTGTTATTATTATTTACTATTGGGAGGGGGGCAAGGGAAAGTGATGCCGACATTACTACGACTGAAGGTACTTCAAATGAGATGTTATCTTTGAGATGGACATGGTCTCAGAGGCAACCCAGCCTCCTGGTCTCAGTGTCAAACACTGAACTTAGATCTGACCCTGTGCAAGCTTCTCTTCATGTGGCTTGGGCTCCCTAACTCACAAGGAGAAGAGGGACCTCCTTCCCAAGCTGGTGCCCCTTTGTCAGACAAGACCTCCATCTCTAAGAAGGGCCACTCTGTCTGCTCAGGAAGGGCTCCTTCCAGCAGTGGAGAAGAATGGGTTCATTCCCAACCCTTCTCCCAAAAAGAGTACAGGAAAAAGAATTCAAAGAGGATTAAGGAGTCCTCTCCCTCTGCAGGGGGCCATAGGGACTGATGGGTCTGCTTCAGTTTAAGCAAGTGAGTCAACAGGCCAAGAGTGGCACTTCGGGCCTGAGGTGGGGGGGCTCAGACAAATGCCAAAGCTGCAAGTACACTGAGCGGAGCCACAATTACATCAGGCCCCCGCATTGAGAGACTACCTGGTATTTTGGATACTTCTGGCTTCAAAATGCTTGTTTTTCACTCCATTGATGGCATCATGTTGGCCAAGGGCAACATGATCCATCAGAGGGGAGCATTAGCTAGCTTGCTTGGGAGAGAGCCGAAGGTGACCCTTTTCTCAGGTGGGAACCTTCAGGTGAATGCGTCAGATCCCTCTGAGGTGGCCATGATTAGTACCCTTGAGACACTTAATGACTCACAGATGAGTGACTTTGCACTTGACTATGAACTTCATGAAAATAATGGTTTAAGTGAGGGAACTCTTAGACTACTACATAGAAGACCTCACCTTAGAGTTGGCTGACGATGGAGAGGTCAAGGTAGAACGTGTGATGAGAAAGCAGGGAACAACACCCCATTCTCCAGGCCACAATCTTGCCCCCCTCCCATCACAACTTCTGCCTGTGTAGGGGCAGTTGCTAGATGAGCTCTTAAAAATAAAAAAATTGGTCCCCCATCCATGGCAGTCCTTTGTGACTGCTTTCTATGCATTCTTTAGTCGGGATGCTGCTCTGCCATTAATAAATACACAGTGTAATTGATGTCTGAATGCCACAGACTGGACTTTACCTCCAGATGTAGATAACCTTTCAACAACAAGGTTATGTTGACTAAGTTGCCTTCCATTCTCGCTTCAAGCATGGATGCTGTCCCATATACCATGCTTCAACACCTAGGTGTGTGACTTATGGCCTTTCTGCTAGATTTCATCAACAGGATCTGGACAGAGATCACTACTTGAGCTGGTTTCTGTCCAATTTCTCTAACCTTGTGTTTGTGGCAGTTGATGGAAAAATTTGTAAATTTTAGATTAGCTTTTTTCCTAGACAACAGAGGCCACATGTCTTCCTAACTGATAGTGAATTTTAACGACTCACAAAATGCCATCAGTACCCTCAAGGCATTGAATCTCCACATCCTCTGGTTCATGGCATCTGTCATTCCACAGTTGCTGCTGCCTACTCTTTCGATTTTGAGATTCTTTTGCTGGGTTTGCAGGACATGGGAATTGTAGGGAATGATTGTGCCAAGAGCCCGCAAAGACTTGGTGACCAGACTAGAGTTTCGCCTTGTAGTGGGTGTGAACCCACTACAAGGCAGGAATCAGGCCAGCCCTCTGCTGCCTGGCAAAGAAGATGAGAGATAGGTGAGGGGAACTTAAAGTTGCAAGCCATTGTGCGACGACTGCTCCAATGGACATACCCCCAAGTGCTGAGACAGCTTCAATTTGCTTTCTGTCATCTATTAATTGGGTACACTCACTGGATGCACCACCATTTGATGGAGCACTCACCTGCACTTTACTGTGACAAATATGTTGTCCTCCAGACTGTTTAACACATTCTTGTTGAATGTCCCAGTCTGGATAATCTTTATGCTCATTTCCTGTCCCGGTATCCTGATGAGCTGGGTCTCTACCGCTTGTTCCTTGTACTTGGAATGGATTCGTGCACATATACTTGTGGACTCTGACTTTTTTTAAGAGGTTTGCCTCTTTCTTTTTCTTTGATTCCTTGTTGTAGGCTGTATAGTTTTTACTTGTTTGGTTGCTTATTTTTTGAAGACAGTCGCCAGATGAGTGTGTAAGATAAAAAAAAAAATAGCCAAAAAGGTGGTAGCACCTCCTGTGCTTTCTCAGAGGCTAGTCCGACACACTTCTGCTGGGGAGTAGTAACCCAAGGGCAACTCCATCATTGCACCAACAGCACTCCCCATTTGCTATCACAGGAGGCTGCCAAGAGAACACACATGGGCCCAGAAACAACTGCTGCCACTGGGAGTGGCTCAATAGGAACAATGAATTGCGGGGACCACTGGGCCATCCCCCTAATATCCTGCAAGCATGCATGCATGAATGCATTTTGTGCTTGCAGGGCCCCGTCATGCCTCGCCCTCTTGCTGTTGCTACTCAGATTGGGTCAGCGGAACATAAGATGATAGGGTGAGTTGTTCAAATGGTTTCCTGGCTGGGGTGTAAATTGAGCCCTAATGACAACTCAGGAAAGGAGTATTTAGAAAGGAAATAGGAAAAGAGAGAGTAAAAGAGTGAAAAGGAAAAAGACTTAAACAGTTCGGTGTTCATGGTTATGCAGAACTGGAGAAATCAGGGAGCAAAGGACAGACTTAAGAAAAGGGAACCAAAAAGCAGAAGCTTAAGAATTTGAGCAATTGGGTTACTAATAATAACAGGGTTATAAGAATAGATTTATTCAAGAACTCAGTGGCGTACCTAGAATTTTAGGCTCAGGGGGGCGAAACCTAGAATTTTTATTTTGATTAGAGAAACAAAATTCTTCACTTACTCAAATCAAATCTTCACTTCAATTACTCGATTTCATTAGCATCAAGGGTTTTATGGTCCAGATTCATGCAATCAGCGGTTAAGTTCTCGAGTTTAAAAGTGAAGAAAAACACAGAACAGAATGAAACAGAATTATTTTTGTATTGTTACATGAACAAGAGATACAAAACACACTCTGAACATAGTCTTTATTGTATTAGTAATAATCGGTACAAGTATCAAATTATAAAATTAGTGAATTAACCACCATTAGGCAGTTAACAAACATTTCACCAAATGACTGCCTTAGTACCTTCATGAATCATTTTGATGACTGCAGAACAAAAGTTCAAAGCAGGAGCCTTCAATTGTCCTTATCATGGAACACATCAATAATAACTTTGTCTGGGTCTACCTCAATGTTGTGTGTCATTAGCGCCAAAGCATCAAGATGCTCTTGAGTCATTGTTAACCTCAGATAAGTTTTGAGTCTTTGAAGATGAGAGAAGGGTCGCTTGGAACTGGCAATAAACAACGGTACAGTTGCGAACAGTTGAAGGAGTGTTGCCCTTTCGGGTAGCGACATTTGAGTCGCTTCCTTGATGCACTTTTCAAGAGTCCAATCCTCTTGATCTTCCACTCCACTTATTTCTGTCAACCACTTGAATTTGGGAGTTAGCATTATCGATTCCATCAGTGAGGTCTTGCTCGTAGATCTTGAGGATGGAGTCGTTTCTTTGAAGTGTCCTCCTGAGCAAATTGGGGTATGAGCTCTTGCAATTTTACTACCTGGCACATGCATTTGTCGTTGAACAGGCTCACTAGTTTGGCTATCTTCACATCCAGGAATGGGACTAGTAAGGTTCTTTCATAGTACATTCAGGCGTCGACCCTTCTTGGGCCTGCCAAGGCACAGAGATTTCAGTCCCCATGGCAGTGCTCATCTTCATTGCTTCAGTAAACATCGGCTTAAATGCAGTCGAGGACTTCTCTCTCATTTTCTCAAGCTTCTGCCTGATCACATGGATGCGTTCATACACCTCCCCAAGTTGTTGTGTTGGGTCCTGCAACTCCTGACTCATAGGGAGGATTAGATGCAAGACTGCGTCTTCCACTGCGAGAGAGCAAGTAAAACTGCGTCTCATCATTGCGCCAAGAAGGGAGACAGCGTGGGAATCGCCATCTTCTGAAAGATGGTTCATGATGGATACACTGTTGTGGTATACCAATCAACGTGTAGGGCAGTACGCTTTCAGACGTCGTTTATTTAATGATGCCGTCTCATCCTTTTCCATCAGCTGCTCAAGCATCTTGGTGTGCTTTGGCGAGTTGGTGAAGAAATTGCAGATTTGACTAATGATTCCAAAGAGTACTTTGAACTCAGGACGGTCACAGGCCTTCCCGATCACCAGATTCAGCTGATGAGAAAAATAGTGTGCGTAGACAGTGAGAGGCTGCTTAGCCTTCACGATGGCTAGGCATCTGTTGAATCGACCAGACATTGATGCTGCCCCATACAAGCTTTGCTTGAAGTTTACCACATCCAGCCCAAGAGAATTGGAGGTGTCCAATATCAGAGTGGCCAGCCCCTGGCCCAAAGTGTCTTTGGCCTCTACAAAAGCAACAAAATCTTCACTTATCACACCTTCTAAGTTCATGGTGCGAAGAATGATGGATGCCTGCTTCGTTCGAGCCGTATCTGTGGTCTTGTCCATGAGCACTGAGAAAAGCCTTGCCCACTTGACTTTAGTGACCAACTCGTTGTGAATGAGCTCACCCACTACATTGATAACTTCATTCTGGATTCGAGGAGACGCATATGAAGCATAGTGGGGTGACTCGGAAAGAAGACCTGGAGTGCCTCCTCTCCTCTGTCAACACTGAAGTGCAAAGCGTTCCAAAATATGCCATTATTTTGGGGGGCCAAGATGTCTCCGGCATCATGGTGGCCGCAAAAAGCAAGTTATTGCAACCCAGAAAGAGTATTGTTGCTACGATTGGTTGCAGCTTTGACCGGTTGGTGGCAATCTGGACTTTCCTCTGAGCCATAAGCTGATGGTCGATGGCCTGATCACTATCAGCATTGTGGAGTTGATGCAGTCATGCATGCTCGACGCAAGCAAGATGTGTGGCCATTTTGCCATGCTTTTGGAGTCTTCCATTCGCGTTTTAGGTCTGTTATTATACACGTAACTAGCTGGGAGTGTGGCTGGTATTTTTATGTGACTTTGGCGATTTATTTTTGGAATATAGTACAAGGAATGCAGAGGGACCCATTGATTTATTTGGCATACCCAAGCCAATTGAACATCTCCAGCCATTCCCGGCGAAAGCGTCACCCTTCCTTGTCCGCTGGAAATTTTTCGCCTTCTCCTGGCATTGAATGGTTCTCAAGAAGCTGGTTCACCTGATGAACATTTAAAGAAGATTCTCCCAGATGTATCCTTAATAGCTGACCAAGGTTAACTGGTGATGGGGTAGCCATCATATTCTGGTTGACAGACGAAGTGGACAGAGAGTACAACAGGCCGGGACACGCGCTCATCAAAGCGATTGTGAGGTCTTCTCTAGTGGATACGCTCGATGTAGAGGACTGAGAATGTAAAGGCGAAGAACTTGAAGTCAAAGACTCAGACACGGGTAACTTTTGATTTTGGGGCACAGGCCAAAAGAAATGAGTAATACTACCACGCTTTATTTCACAAACCTGTGGTAAGAAGAAAAATGATGTTTAGTAAGAGCTAAGTTATTTTAAAAATCATTCAATAGTAATGAAAAATATTTTAAATAATTATGTATTTAATTATAATTCAAATTATAATTAATCCATTTATTTCTTATACTACTAGGCTTCTACCAGTCTAAAAAAGATAAAAACATATATAAGCATTAAAGTATAAAATATAAGCAAATATAAAAACATATGAACAAATTAATGTATTGACAAATCTATACAGACAAATAGCTATTTTGATCATCCAGGGTGCATATTGTTGACGTTTATCATATAAATTGACATGGATGTTTATTATATAGATGACCTGTTCTAAAGCGCTTTTCATAAGGCATATCCCAATGAAATTGAGTATAAATCTATAAATAAAACAATGGACAGAATAACAATAGAGAAATAAATAATTGTTTTAAAACAGATATTGTTAACTCATCTATAAGTTTACGACATCTTTTTTGTTAGATTGTTTGTAATGTAGCAAAAATGCAACGATATAAGACAAACCAACCCTAAACTGCTAAGTGTAAAAAATATTTCAGACGGATATATTATATATAGGAGATACAGTTGTATTGGAGACAACAGAATGTAAACAATGATAAGGAACCAAAATATTTTCTAGGAGATATCGATTAGTTGAAAATAGACTACTCACCAATTGGATACTAAATTTTTTTAAGCACTATTAATAAGCACAGACACCGAAGTTCATACAACATAACTATCACTGTAAGATTCGACAAAGTATGGGCGCACTGTTGGCAAGTAGCTGCTTATAGAGCTTCTAGAGATGAGCTCTAGAATGTTCCAGTGACTTTTAGATGGTGTCTTCTGGTAGCATGTAACTAACCACGTGGTCGGGGTGACACCACTGTACAATAACTATCTTAATATGACAAAAACAGGTTCATTATCAGCAAGAATGTTCCAGTCACCAGTGCCTCGTAGATGGCGTGTAGCTTCTGGCAGTGACTCACCACTGGAGTCATCTTCCGAGAGCATGCGGCTAACCACGTGCTGGGGGTTTCCGAACATTCCAAATCACTTGAGGTGACAGTAGCAGCCACTCACAGTGCCCTCAACCCATTTTACCTCAATTTGTGCTATTTTAAAACTCAATCTATCTTATTGGTAATATAAATGTTGCTAAATATCTAATTACCTTTGCTAAAAGTAAAAAAAAAAATATATATTCCCACATTTTCGAGGAGGGAGGTGGAGTTGCCCTCCCCTCTTCCATAGAGAAAATTTTGGGGGAGGGTAGCTGCCATTCCTGCCCCCCCCCTTCCTAGGTCTGCCACGGCAAGAACTAACTACTATACAAAATAATATCTACAATTGGAGCAACCCCAGAGATTTTTTGGCCTTTAGATAAATTAGACCCAAGATTCGAACAATTGGGAGATTTTTTTCCGGTCAGACAGACAAAATAGACCCAAGATTGGAATCGGTCCAAGGCTGGAATGATTTTATTAAGATATGAACATGACAGATTTTTCCCCCAAAAGAATTTGATAATGTAAATCTATCGCTATAAATTATAATAAATATAAGTTGGCCTTAGGCTTATTAACTTTAAGAGTTGGTGAGGAAACCTTTGTCATGCACAGAAACAGTCAACATTAATCTAAATTAGGAGTTATTACAAAATACCTAAATTTCCTAATGTGTAAATATACAGGTAAATAATATAGATAAGGCCTTAAATTTAAAACTAGTAAATAATACAGGATATTACTTACCCTTTTTCTGCTGTCCTTAGACTAATTTAATATGTTTGTTTTGAAACAACCATATTAATTAAATTAAAATATTTAAACATGATTTCCCTATCTAAAAGTATTTAAGCAAAATTCAAATTTTAAAAGAAAGATTAAGGTAATATTAGAACAAAATAAGGGGAAAATGTAGGCATTACACTCCTCTTTATTTTTCTAAATCGCACAAAATAGAATCAAGTAAAACAAAAAGGACAAATAGAGGAAAACAGTGACAGAAGGACATAAATACCTAAGAGAAAACATGTCATATAAATTTCTAATTGTTATGCCTTTTGTTGGCAATTATTATCTAGCAACATTGATCATTTGTATTACTTTGACCTTTAAACGAGTTCTGCTACGCAATCAGAGGCTACAAAAGAATTCTTGTGATATGTTGCAATTAATATAACAGAATGATTCAGGAATGGCAGATCTTTGATCCTTTGGATTCCAAACTAAATGGAGCTGGAGATTGTGGGGGGAGTCAGGAAAAGGGATTAAATAAATTTAGGAGCCAATACACACTAGCTTCTTTGATTAAAGCTTTGAGACTGCACTTGCATATTTAAATTGCACTTTAAACTTATCACAGACAAGATCAGGATTCATAGCACGGTTCTCGGAGAACATGGACAGAGGCAGGGCTTGAGGAAGGGAGTAGGGTAGTTGAAGGATCAGGAAATAAGCCAGTCGCTGTTGTAACTTGTATAGTTATACCTTTTGCCTCAAGAGTTTTCTCATCTAGGGTGAGCGGCTCTTCCTATGGCAAGTTACACAGAAGGGGTGGGTATTTGTGGAGCCAGGTCAATTTCAGCCATAGCACAATATGTCTCATGCCTGGATGAGGGGCGAGGTGAAGAAGCGTAGCTATTGTCTTCGCTCATCGACTCCGATTTTGAAGGGTGAGATGAAGTGCCAGAGTTGTTTGGGGAAGGAGGCAGCTCCAGGTGACTCCAGCCACCATCCTCCTGCTACTTGAAGGTCCTTGTTGTTTAGGCAACTGGACACTTTGCTTGATAGACCTCTTTGCCTCTCAGATCCCCAAAGGATTCTGCTGATGGCCTGGAGTTGGTGAGTTTGTGCTTGGGAATGCAGAGCCAAGAGGCCATGGTGCGTCGCTCATTGAGGAGGGTGGGATGAGATATCAGGAGAGGATCTGGCACGCCTTCTCCAAATGCAGGATTGCATTTCCCCAATGCTCAGCCCCACTAGTCAGTCAAGACCTTGATGCAGATGATAACAGCTCTGCTTCTATTGTGATTACTGGTGCAACTCTCTCTGGGTGTTCTCTATGTTAGTACCAGATTACAGAAGAGATAAGAATTGTATTATTCAAAATTAGAAATATTTATCATGATCTGTGACTATATTAATAATTCTAAAAATTAGTTTCTGTATTCAAAGGGTAGTGGTTGTGCAAGTTATGGCAGAAAAAAACAAAAATTAGAAGAAAGCTTCTTTCAAGGTCAGATAATTCAGAATCTTTTACACAGGGAAGGAAAGTTTCACAAGAACAGATAGATATGGCTGAAGGTTCTAAAATATCACTTTCAAGTGATACATCCCAATCCATGGTTTCATCAATATTTCTGATTGGATTCTTTGGGGTAGAGGAAATACGTTGATAGACATTTATAGAACACTACTCAACAGACAAATCCTCAGGTATTAGCTTGGATAAATCAGGATTGATTGGTGAAATGTTCTCAGATGATTGTGGAATTAGAAATGATCCTGACTCAATTCTAGATTATAAATAGAGGTTGAGGGTCAGCCAGAAGTATTAATTCACAAACCTGAGATTCAGAGGACACTGACTTAATTTCACTCAGACTTTCATGGGCAGAAGTCACAGATACAGATACTGAGTTTTTCAAAGTCTGAGCTTTTAACTTAGTCAACAGAATTTGGAGTTTTTCATACTGATTAACAGACAGGGGAGACAGACTTGAGGAAAATCCTCTGAATCTATATTCATTAGATCCTCCATCTTGGTCTGAATTATTAGATTCTTTCTGGTCTGTATCCAGACCGATCAGAACTGAGGGAATCTTGAAATTCATTTGCAGTGTCAGAAACTTGAAAATCTGGTATTGAAAACTCAATTTTCTTTAGAAGTTCTGAACTGAAATGTGGATCATGAAACAGATACTTTGAGACATCGATCCATTTCTTCAACTGATGGTGAACTCTGAGTAGTGGATTTAAATTAACAGATTCAGAATGGACAATCACATGGAACATAATATTTAGGCTGAAGTTTCTGAACATTTTGATGTCCATAAGAGTTTTTTTAAGGCAACCTTTTGCTGACAGAATAAGGTGCATATTTTGGATGTCCTTCACGGCAACCTTCCTAACAAGTTCAAGAGAGAGGTGGAGTGATGTTCATATTATGAGATTGGACCAGAATTAGTTTATTGTGAGACTGTCCATTCCTACTGTGGATAGTATTATTATAAGAAATGACAACTTCAGGTAAAACTAGATCCCAGTCAGATGTTTGTTTGGCTCTTAGAAGTTGAAGCAAGGTTCGATTAACCTTTTCAACTACGCCATTCAAAGATGGATTGTAAGGAGTTATAAATACATGCATAATGTCAAACGGAGCATGGAGGTCACTGAAAAGTTGACTGGTAAATTTAGGACCATTATCTGACAGACGGTGTGGCAGGGATGGTAAAAATGGAAAAAACATGATTCCTGAGAGTATTAACGACAGATCTAGATCGTTTATCCCTGAGTGGAACTACAGTTAACCACTTTGAATAATGGTCACTGACCATTAGACAACAGCTAAATTGATGTGGAGTTGTTGGGAGATTTAATAAGTCCACAGAAACCATTTCAAATAGATAGGAAGTCTTGATTTTTAGAGTGGGTAGTCTCTCCTGGGTTCTATATACTTTGGTTCACTGACAGACAGGACAAGACTTGCAGATAGCAGATATCACTTCAATGATATATGGACTCCAAAACTGAGATCAATCATTTTTTCATGACCCACATGAGAATATTCATAATGATAATCTTTGGCCAGACGAATAACCAGAGACTTTAGAATAATAGATAATAGGGCAAAACCATTGGTATGGACCAGTAAACCTTCATTAAATGAGAGATTTTGGACAGAAGATCGGAAAGGGGTCAAGACAGGAAACCAATTTGAAGCAAGTATTTTTTGAGTAATGACAGATCGTAACTTCCGAATGACAGAATTATTTTCCTGGAAAGTAATTAAAGAATCCAAATCAAGAGAAGATGTGAGAAAAGCAGGCGAAAAATAACTGAATTGACTGACTACTTACAGAAATTTGTCATCAACCAGAATTTGCAGAATGGAGACAGAACAGAGGGCTAATTCAGAGGAATGTCTATCAGGATATGATTTTAAAGGAATGTCTATCAGGATGTGATTTTAAAGGAATGTCTATCAGCATGTGATTTTAAATAAATTAGTAAATTATAGTGAATACCAGCAAGATAATGGAGATAACACCGTTGAGGGATTTCGAGTGCCCATAAATCATTGGATCAAAACTCCCATGGTAAACACTAATTTACAAGTCATATAAATAACAAATAGCAAAACATACTGATTTGGAAGGTAACTGACCTGGGTTTCTTTGTAACCTCAAGTGTGTCAGAGTGAAAGCTTTCTGATCAAAACCATATTTAGTGGGATCTTTTAATATTTCATCATAGCCAGCTTCTCAGACAATCTGATGATAGAAATATCCTGAGTTTGATAACGTGAGATGCTCATAAATAAAGAATTTCCACCTCCAGGGATGGAAATTACAATAAATCCAGCTGGGATGGTCTGCTCAGATAGTGAATTTGAATGATCTTCATTCAAACCAACACAGTTCCTGGCCAGAATGTCAGCAATCACATTAGAAGGGCCTTGGGTGTACTGCAACTCATAATTAAGCCATACAGATCCATTAAAGTGAGGGTGATCAGTATACAAAATAAAATGTATACTATATAGAAAGACTCAAAGGGATTTAACAGTTCACCTCAGAGCTGCAAATTCGTGCTCTGTAGTTGAATATTTCTTTTGTGCCTCAGAAAAGGTGCATGAAATAAAAGCAATGGGTCGATTAACTCCATCGTGAACCCGAGACAGAACAGCACCGGCACCAATGTTAGAAGTATCTACTTGTAATTCTAATGGAGAAGCAGAATCAGAGTAATCTGGATATGCTAAGATTATTAGTGATCCCAACATTTCTTTAAGTTTTTCAAAAGACTGTTGGCACTCGGATGTCCAGGCAAGACTCCTTTGACCAGTAATTGCAGAAAGAGGTTTTGAGATTTCGGCACAATTGGGCAGATGCCGATGGTAGAAGATTGCCATACCCCGAAATTGTCTAACCTGCTGGACAGAGGTTGGTACAGGAAATGCCTGAATTTCTGACAGGTTGCTATCCAGAGGGAGAATTCCTGAAGCCTAAATAATCTTTCCCAGAAATGCAACTTGGTGTTTACAGAGATCAGTTTTCCCAGGCTTTAATTTAAAACCATTCTGTTTCAGAGCAGAAAGCACCAATTCCAAACTAATCAGATGGTTTTGAAACTGGATCCTATAATCAGAATATCATCCAGATAAACTATTTCACGGGAAGTTGGAATGCCAGACAAAGCAATGGTCATAGCTCTTTGAAAAGTTGCTGGGCCATTTGTCACTCCAAAGGGTAATCTCAAAAATTGATAATGTGCCCTTAGGGTAGCAAATGCAGTCTTTTCTATGCTATCATCATCAATCAGAACCTGATAATAGCCTCATACCAGATCAATCAATGAGAATACTTCACTCTATACAACTCTTATATCAGATCAGTCAGATTGGGAGTCAGGAACTTATCTTTCTTAGTAACGCTGTTAAGTGGATGATAATCAATACAGAGTTTTCCATCTGTTTTTAAGACAGGAACAATAGGAGCAGAGTAAGGAGAGAAACTGGGATGGGCAATACCTGCACTCTCCAGCTCCTCACAGGCTTGCTCAACTTCATCAGCAACTGGTAAAGCTAACTACCGAATGGGTCAAGCAACAGGAGTAATATCACTGACCTGAATCTTGTGTCTGAGAGTGGTGGTAGTACCCACATCATGATCACCCTTACTGATTACCTCAGGATACTGCAATAAGAGATCAGTCAACCAGGATTTGGGGGAATTGCTCAGATCAGACTCACTCAGATGGAATGCATCATAGAGAGATTCAAACATCTATTCATCTGGAGAATGATCAGATTCAGAGAACGAAGCAATAACCCCAGATAAAGTCTCTGCAGATGCAGAAAGCAGAACTCTAACAGAACCCAACTTTTGAAACTATTAACAGAACCCAACTTTTCAAGTTCTTGGATGACCTAAGGATGGGCAGTGTTGTTAAAAACAGGAACTTGCTGGTTTTGGCCACATACTCAGAATTCCAGGGGAGATCTCCAGTTTGGAACATTTTCATCCTGATTGAATTCACCAAAGCAGGGAGCAAAAGGAAAGCCATCCAAGTCTATCTGAATAGATATGGCTGGCCAAGAACAGGGATCAATACAGACAGACAATCAAAAGTAACTGACTCAAACAAGTCTGGGTCCCGAGCGACGTTTATATATGACCCATTCTCAAAAGATAATAACAATTTCCAGTCAATATCAGGCAATAACTTATTTATTTTGGGAAAATCTGCACCCAACAGAAGAGCATGTCCCATTACACCATCTGGTACATTTATTATGTGGAGTTTGGCCAAATCAAGGCTCATCCTGAGCTTGATATAGGCCTGGACATGACTGCATTTCAGTTGGCAGGATTGCCCATTGGGCTGAACCCAGGATCTGTTGCAAACACAGGCTGAGTTTGGCTTTGTGCAAGCTTTTTCTCGGGCGCGCCCTTGATGACAAAAGGAGAGGAGTGACTTCCTCTCCTGACTGGTGCCCCCTTAACAGCCAAGCCCTTCTCCATCTCAGAGAAGGATCTTGCTGAGACCACTTCTCTCAACCCCCTTATGGGGATTGAGAGAAGCAGGTTCATTTTATTTTTCAAACCAATATTTTATTTCCAAAAGCATTATGTACCTATGGTATTTGGTACAATTTATTAAATATCTTTTTATAAATTAATGAAGTATGTGAGTGTGATAACTTTCATATAGTTCTTACATAATTGGGGCCATTTCTTTTCCAGTGTTGAAGATGGCCTCTGCATTTTTATTGATGATTGTGTGTGATAAGATCTTTAACATAACCCCCTTTAGAATTCCACAGAGGTTAAATCATTACTAATTTATTAAAAAAAAATATACTTTTCTATTGCAATCCCTACCTAATATTCTTTTTTCATAAAATTGTATTATATAAATACCACCTATATACCCTTTAAATTCATTGACTAATTAGAAGTAAAAATATAATAGGATAATATGCATTATTCTGAATGCCATTCTTTTGCGGCTGTGATTTTGTTGAGTGAATATCTTCTGCCTGAATATATAACAAAGGCTTGTTATGCTTTATTAATCAAATTTCTATACTCCTAAAAATTTTTTATTTAAAAATTGCCATTCTCATTTTTAGGTATATGGGCAGTGGAAGAAGCAGTAAAGGATCCTCTTATAAATGATAGGGGATTGATCCTCAAGTCAAGTGCAAAACATGCGGCCATTTCTGTCAGTCTTCTAAGACCCTACATTTTTAAAGACAAGCCTTTTGTGGCTCAGTATGAAGTGAATTTTCAAAATGGCCAAGAGTGTGGAGGAGCATATATCAAGGTATTGTTTGATATCAAACTGCTTTGAGAAACTATTGTCTTTTCTCTTTGGATGCTTTTGCCTATTCTGATTGATACTTTTTTCTCTACTACCTCACTCTAATTGTAAATTGAAGTGTGTTGCTTTGTCATTAAAAATCTACTTTTTAAAAGTCACTTTATTCGATGGATATATAAATTTCATTCTGTTTCTAATTCTTTTTCCAGCTTTTGAGCAACACAGAGAAAGGAGCAAATCTTGAAAATTTCAACGACAAAACTCCATACACGATCATGTTTGGACCAGACAAGTGTGGTAATGATCATAAGTTCCATTTTATATTCAGACATGTAAATCCTCTTACAAAGGAAATTGAAGAGAAACACTGCAAGGTGAGAGAGAGTAGATAACTATTGACAAGTTATTATAACTTGTTAAGATTACACTGTTAAACTCTTTATTTACCTTCACCTCCTATTTGTAATAGTCAAACTGCCTTTCAAAATTGTCTAGCAGTACTCTCATTTGGAATCCTGCAGGATCCATCTGCCCATACTGTCATTATAATTTGTTCCTCTGCAGTAAATGACCTTGACATCATGGTGGAACAGTATACTTGGGCTATTTGCCTTCTACATATTGTATTTTAACACACATTTTTTAAATAAATTTTGTAAACCTTTAATTCAACACTAAAGTTTCTTTGTTTTCCCCTTGAATAGTTATTTTGGGAACCCCATCTGTCAAGATGATTGCCATCATGGATGGTGAAATCCATACATCTCTGGCTGAAGAATGTTCTCGCTGTTTGTTGGGGGTTCATGGTTGAGGAATATTATCATTATTATGTGTTCAGTGCTTGAGGGATGGTCACAGCATGGGCAGTTTTGGTTGGTTAGTTTATAAGGGGTTTGGTGTATTGCAAGTATGAGTGATTTCTCTTTGTTGCAGTGGGCAAGGAGGTAGGGTGTAGATTCTGTTGAAATATAGTGATGGTGTTACTTTGTTAGGTATGATTAGAAGTGTCTTGTTCTAGAACTGTGTGCCTATCATATTTGTGACTATGTATAGTGTAAATTTGTTTTCTGTGTATAACTGGGTTGAAAGGATGGTTTATATACAACTAATGATTGTTCTAAGAGCTGTATTTTATTGTTTTAAGTTTGTTTAGAGTTAGCAATGGTGGTGTATAAGGCAGCTGATTCATAATCAAATGTAGGTGGTGATAAATTCAGCTGGGTTTATCCCCCCACATTATATACCTTAGTTATTTATAATAGAATGGTGTGATTTTCATCATCTTCATTTCTGGACATAGACTTTGGTGTATTGCAGCCTTATTCTTTGTAGTCTTAATATATTGTCCTTTTTCAGAGACCCAAAGACAAAATGGAAGAGTATTTCAAAGATGAGAGACCACATTTGTATACATTGATTTTGTTTCCTGACAACAGTTACAAAATCCTTATTGACCATCAAGTAAGTGTGAGCTTCTAAAAGCTTAGTAACACTTTTTTTTATAGATGGAGACCAATTTTCTATCCAATCGTTTCACTAACTGAGCTCATAATTTTAAAGGGCTTCACATTCATTTTACTAATGACCTTGAAACAGAAAGGGCTTCAAAATCATTTTATTTATGACCTTGAATAAAAAAGACCATGATCATTTTACTTATGACCTTGGAATAGAAAGGGCTTCACAATCATTTTACTTATGACTTTGGTCTATGGTATGCAGTTGCTCCTTTCTAGCATTTAGGGTTTACCTGGTTTGTGACCTGGCTCTCAGACTGCACAGCTTCACCTTTGGAGCTTATCATCTCAGGCTGCCCATAAAACAATGCCTTGACCTTTGTAGAGTCTGCCTCTGAAAGTTATGTGGACCCCAGATGCCCTTGGCACTATATGCAAGACTTACCATCCTCAGCTAAATATATATGCACAACTCCAAGGTCACACCGCTGAAGTACTCTCAAGACATCCCCCCCCCCACTTTGCCCCAGTCTGGGTGATCTTCGCGCACGATACCTGTCTCGGTACCGGGATGGGCGGGGTCGCTACCGCCTGTCCCTTGTACTCGGGACGAGTGCGTACACCATGACTGGTGGACTTATTGACTTTTTGGTGGAGGCCGGCCTTCTCCCTTTCATTTAACCCGGTTTTATTGTTGTTGTTTTTGTTATCATTTTTGTTATTGCTTTGTTATTGTTATTTCTTTTTATTGTTGTTTCCTGTTGAATTATTTTGAAGTAGCCTAGAACTAGGCTGTTTGTTTACGGCAACTTATGCCTAAGTCGGCAGTCGCCAGATAGCCCCTTAATAAAAAACAAAACAAAAAAAAACAAACCCCACCTTGAAACAAGGCCCCCGCTAGGCCAAAACAATCTGCATGAGGAACAAATCCAGAGGCGATCCACTCTGGGTCCAAACCCCCTCCTAAATGCAAGGCCTTGCTGTTAATCACAGGATGTGAACTATGGGTCGATACATTCTATAGCATTGAACCTTTCTGTAACTATGTTGAGCCTGCTCATATTACCCTTTGAACACAATCTCAATCATGTAATCCCCATTGTACCCTCCTATAACACCCTTTGACCACCACCTTGCCCCAAGCAACTGTTTTGGTGGAGAATGTGTGACAGTCTACACACATAGTAGTATGGGTCTTCCCTCAACACCCATCGTTCCATCTTTTTAACACACTGAGCCTGCTCAATCTTGTTGGAAGCCTTTCTTGTACTTTATCCAAACTGAGATTGCCTGTCCCCCTTCCCCCTCTGTTTCCTGCTCTTATCTTTCATCCTCAGGGTCGCAATGTGGTGGATGTTTGTAGCAAAGGCATAATGTTCCTGCTACAACAAAAATCGGGAGGAATGACTCCTTCCAGGTCATAATGCTCACAGTTGTGCCTCCTTCCATTTTCCCTCCCTGCAGGAGGATCTATGGCTATATATCTTCCACTGTTTTTCCTTTGTCTACCTTCACTACCTTTACAGATCCCTCCTTACATTCTGCACGATACTGCCTTGTTGCTATTCCGCTTTAATGAATAAAAAAAAAAAAATTCAAGTCCCTTAGCTATTGCTGAGTGGGGCCCCACTAGCTAATGTCACTCATTCCTCATAATCCTTTCCTAAAATAAAACCCCTCAACTAACCACTCCCTCAATAAAACCCCTCAACTAACCACTCCCAATGCTCAACTGGTAAGTGGTGTTTCTTATACAAATGTGGTATCAGCTTGACAGACACAGACCGCTGAATGCGCTGCCACTGAGAACAACACATTTCATCACCCTCACAATATCCCCAACTCTCAAACATCTTATACACCTACAAACACAGTATTGGACCTTTCTGTACACAGCCCCACAGGGAGTAGAATCCTTGTAGCTTGTTACCCTTGGTACCTGGAGGAGCTGCACATTCCCTGAGCTTAAGTGCAAATTTGGAAAGCCCTGGGTTAATGTGAACTCTCTGATGGAGCATGGGGAAGTTGGTGTGCTTACTCCTCACTCACTCCTCAGCATTCCTTTTTTTTTCAATGACAATTCCCTCAACACTTTGATTATGTTTAAGGACCTGACCAGCTACCTCATACTGTGTCAGAAAAGAGGCTTTGGAACCTCATAGGGTGCAAGAGACCAGAACTTGAGGTTTCCTGGACACCTCAAGTTAATTAATGGGAAGATTAGTCTTGTCCCCAATAATCCATACCCTGCATGCAATGTGCTGACCACCTCCCTGCCTCTGTTCTTGGCTGTATACGGCTGTACTGATTATTGTGGGGGTATTACTACCTTGTTGGCTGCCAGGCCAATGAAAAGTCTTGAGAGGTCTGCAAAAAAAACATCCTTTCAATCTTTAGTATGACCTAGTAAGGAAATCCACCCTGGCTGCTTAGTTGGGAGTTGTGGCCCTTGGGGATTGACCGGTCCAAAGGGTAACTTCTGGTTGGTGCGTGTTATGTCAGAAGTGTGAACACTACCCTTTAATGCACCCTGGGCGAAGACCTGAAAAGTCTGAAAACTTGAGATAGGATAGGCGGGAGTGGCTCGATGCGAGATATAGCAAGTTTTCCTAAGTTATGAAAACATTTCCGACTCCTTCCTATTTCCAAATCCTCACCCATTCTTGGAGTTGAGGCAGCCAAAGTATTTTGTGATAGGCTCACTCTGACTGGTTGGATTGGTTCCCCTCTAACCATTTGACTGTGGCAAAATGATTTGCTCTTTGCAATCTTCAGAAGAGCTTTCCCCCATGCTGTGTCAGGGGCCCCTCCAAGATTCTCCCAGTGGAGAACAACAGGATTGCGGTTTTTCCCTTTAATCTGTTTTGCAGAGCTAACCTCCAGGCGATTTCATTTGTGGCGGGTCCCCCTTTTCTCTCTCAGGGGCCTAGCAAGAACATAGCAAGGCAGAGAATGCAGCACCTCAGTTCCCAGCTTCATTGATGAGAGTACTGGGTTTTGCAACAGTTCTGTTACACTCAGTTTTTTAATCTATCGAGAGGTTTACGTGTATGATAGAAAAATTCTATCAAACAAACTTAAACTTCTACTTCCCCAGCATGTGCCATTAAAGCATCTTTTCCATTGTGTACATATGTGGTGAGATGTAAGTGAAAAGAATCGAGATCTCTGCTCTCATATTTGCAGGCCAAAACAAGCCTGATATTGCCATGCAGCTCAAAGTCAGCCTGAGGACTCTCCAACATAGTCAAAGAGAGGGTCAAGAACAGTGAAGCCCACAAAGATTGATCTCATTCAGCCAGACCTCAAGTTGTCAACCATTTGGCTGTCAGAAAGGCATTTGAAAATGATCGAAAGCTCAAATGACTGCACTTGTGAAGAACATTATGATGGCCACAGTGTCCAGGGTTGTCTAGTAGGAGGGGATCAAGATCCTTATGTGCACTAAAAGGCCTCTACTCTCCAACCGGGAGCACTGTAGTCACTTTCTCAATGACTGGGAGTCATGGCAATCATTCTATTTTTTTTAAACAAAAAATCCTTCACAGTTGGCCCGGTTATCAACAAGCAGAACACCCGCATGGTAAAATTCGGCCAGAACATATCCGATGTCCGCTACACATCCATGACCAAGTACCCAAACACAATGATGATCCTCACATTGTGGCTTTGAATGGTGAGAAGATTCAGCTGGTGTGGTTTGCAGCTGATTACAGGTACATCTTGACCATGAAAGTCCTGCACTGGGTGAGAAAGATCATAAAGAAGGTAGACTATGTCTTTCAACAGGATGTTGGCCTGGCCCACACAGCCAAGACTGCTAAGTGATTGCTCCAGTAGTCCGACCTTAATCCCCTAACTACAGTGTGTGGGTGCATGATGAGGACAAGGTCTGCCACAATGCTGTCAATGAGCTGAAGTCCTCTGTCAACCACATGAGGAAGGACTTTGTCTACAACATGTGTGCAGCCTTCGGGTCTCGCCGTTGAGGGCAGCTGCATTGATTAATATTAAAATTTTTATATTACAATTTTTAAACAAAAATGTGTTAACTGCAGCAAAACTACCATTGTACCCTTTGTTGAGAGCGTCATAGAGTGTAACAGGACTTTTGCAACACTCAGTAGTTGAGCCACCTTAACCAATAGGCCCCTTCGATGCAGTTTGAGGTGTCTAGCCTTGGAGAAACGGCCTGTCATAGTTGCCATATTAATTATATAATTTTATTCTGTTTTCTATTTATTCTCTATTTGGTTTTGGTAAATTGTCAAATACATTAAGGCATTAGTGTTTTCACAAAAATTGGTTTTAATGGTGTTACAATCTTGGACTGTAAATTTTGTGGTCTAGGTCCTCTGACTAAATAATAAAATTTGTATAAAGATCATCCTGACAATCATTGGCGAGCCTGAGGGCACCAAGGACTGATCTTAGTTGGGAAATAGGTTGGGGTAGGGAGGCGGGAAGTGTGATAATACTGTTTTGTCATTAAGCAGCGAGCATTGTAATCTTTCATCTCCCAATGGAGAAACACCTATTCCACATCAAGGGACTACAGACTTAAAATGCCTTAGGGAGTTCTGTGGGTGGGAGTGATGTGTTGTGTGTGCAAAGTGGGGTCAGAAGACCGCTGTTAGAATTGACTGTCTGTGCAGGAGCTGCCTCATCTTCTGCATTAGACCACCCCATTTCAGCTGCTAATCTCTGTGATGAGGTGGTTGAAATCCAACACTGTAGCCCCTGGGCTAGCTAGCAAGAACTCTGTGTCAAAAGATGGTATCAGGAACTTCTAGTTGAAGAAGGGCAGATAGTGTGTGTGTAGGAAGGAGGGGGGCAATGGCAGATGAAAGGGTGGGTTCACTAAAGGAAAAAAGTGGATTGTGCAAATGGATGTGCTAGGTCACTTGAGGAATTGTCTATGATTGGTTCTCCTTAGCATTTTAGTGCAACAGATTTGTGGGTGATACCTGATGGCAATCATGAGTGGAGAATATAAAAACCGAGTTGGATTCTATCAGGGCTTTCGAAAGCATAAGGGTCATTTCCTGATTCTACATCCTACACTTTTTCCCCATCCCCTATAGTACTTTAAGTTTACTAATTTTGCCATTGTTTTAGTTTCATATAATGCTTGATTTCTCCTACCCCACCTCTCCCCTTCAGTATCCCTTCCCTCTATGGACCCTCTTGACTACACTGCATCAATTACAGCAAAGTTAAATGACAGTAGGCATTGTAAGTCACCGAAGGACTACTGATCTGAATCTCACATGTAATTGTAGGTCTCCACTGAGAAATAGAAGACATTCTAAATGAGTGGCAGATCATGGGTAAAATCCTTGACCAATTCCCATCCCCCTCACATGCCCCCTTCCTTCTCGAGGTTGAATGCTCATAAATGATTTTGGGATGTGTTTGTCTCAGGTGATCAACTCTGGGCACCTGCTGGAGGATTTCACCCCAGCTGTGAATCCAGCCCGAGAAATTGATGACCCGAATGACTCCAAACCCTCAGACTGGGACGAGAGGGAGAAAATACCGGACCCCCATGCAACCAAACCTGTGGACTGGGATGAGAGTGCCCCCCGACAAATCATGGACCAGTTTGCAGTCAAACCCGACGATTGGCTTGAGGATGAGCCTGAACTCATCCCCGACCCGGAGGCGGCAAAACCCGATGATTGGTTAGTAAAAGATTCTCCTCAATGAACCCCCCCCACCCAACATGGCCCCTCCTAGCTTTGTGCTTGATAGGATGTAAAAAAGGGGGTAGATTGCATGTCATTCCCCCTTTGTTTGGAAAATGGTTTCTAATCAGGAAGTAGAACCATGTGGGAATGTTGATGTATATGAAGTTAAGCTACACGAGTGTGGTTAGTCCCGACTCTTGTTGACTTCACCACAATTAGCATATGCTGCTTAGTGACTCATGATTCTGAGCCTTAAAATACAGTCCCTGAAAGTGGGGAGTAAGCATGACCCCTCACAACACTCCCTCAATGCACTTCTATCCTTCACTCGCTCCCAAGTCCAGTCCTTTCTCTCCCAAACACTCATTCACATAACCACCTCACCTTTTATGCTGTCATCCAACACTTCGCACATCCTGACATCCTCATATATTCTCTTTACATGTCCATTTCTATCTTGCCCAAACTACCTCAGAATATGTTAGGTTACAAAGCATGTTCAGATGTGCCTTTGCTAGCCGAGTAGATACAACGTTAGTTTTCTAAGATTGACATGCTGGGTTCATTTCCAAGTGATAGAGGACACGAATGTCAGTGTACATAAAGTTCTGATGACCGATTGGTAGACACACTGGTGCCTGCCCCTGCTGGGGGTAGGTATGTCTTACACGGGCCATGCTGTGACTGTTCCTGTGGATCTATCCCCAATGCCTCTGCGGGTTCAGTCAATATCTATCATCTTTGAATTGGATACATTTGAGCGACACATCAGCATTTGATGGAGTACTCCCCTACACCTTGGTCTCCCAGACTGTTCAGGAAACATTCTTGTTGAATGTCTCAGTCTGCGTGATCGTTCAGTTACCTCTCCCAGTATTCAAATGAGTGGGGTCGCTACTGCTTGTCCCTTGTAACTGGGACAGAATCGTGCCTGCCTACATGTGTACTGTAAGAGTTTGTGGATTTACCTGCCTCCCCCCCCCCCCCCCTGATGCAGGAGCTTGCCTTTGCTTCTTTTTTTTAAAAGATTAATATTTGGCTAAATTGAATTAATGATATGCCTTTGGTCTCAGGAGCCAGATGGATACCATAAAAAAAAATGTAATCACTACACTGCTCTCTTTTGTTCCAGTCTTCACAACACAACACACATTTAATTTTCAAGGGTGCTCTCTTTTGTTCCAGTCTTCGCAACATAACATACATTCTTCTCACTTTAAAGGATGCTCTCTTTTGTTACAGTCTTCACAATACAACACACATTCTTCTAATTTTCAAGGATGCTTTCTTTTGTTCCAGTCTTCACAACACAACACATATTCTTCTAATTTTCAAGGCTGCGCTCTATTGTTCCAGTCTTCACAACACAACACACATTCTTCTAATTTTCAAGGATGCTTTCTTTTGTTCCAGTCTTCACAACACAACACATTCTTCTCATTTTCAAGGCTGCTCTCTATTATTCCAGTCTTCAGAACACAACACACATTCTTCCCATTTTCAAGGCTGCTCTTCTTTCTTCCACTCTTCACAACACATATTCTCCTCATTTTCAAGGCTGCTCTCTATTATTCCAGTCTTCAGAACACAACACACATTCTTCCCATTTTCAAGGCTGCTCTTCTTTCTTCCACTCTTCACAACACATATTCTTCTAATTTTCAAGGCTACTCTCTTTTGTCCCAGAGAAGAGCACTAGCTAGTTTGATTGCTAGGGAGCTGAAGGTGACCCGTTTCATGGATGAGAGCCTTCTGTCCAATGCGTTTGATCCCCTTGAAGCAACCATTATCACTGCCCTTCGGACACTTAATGACACCGGTGATTGTGACACTGCCCTCTACCATGACCTTCATGAAAGGAGTAGTTTAAACAAGGGAACTCTTGGACTACTCCATAGATGACTTCACCTTAGAGCTGGCTGATGATGGAGTGGCAGTGAAGGCATTTGAGCTAGTGCTATCGCTTCAGCCATATTACTCGTTCTTGTAAAAGTGCAACGTCTGGTTTGCCTGAAGTCCTTGTAAGTTCTCTAAATCCCTGATGTGTATGGCCAAGTATGTCAATTGCAGAGAGTTTCACTCTGCTTCTTTGAAGCAATGTGGTGTGTATCTCCTGGAAAGGAAATCCTGGCTGTTAGGCTAAAGATTGTGTCATTTTGCAAGGCTAAGGCAAGTTTTGTTCCTGGCCCCTCCAGGCCTATGGACATATTTGTTTATGCACACAGGTTCTACTCACCCTGGGTGCCCCTCTGGTAGAGCTTTTGGCAGAACGGGTTCACACCCAGTCTTGGCTAAAACCAGAGCCTTCCCAGTGTGACCCAACATCCCTGAAGGTGCTTGTGAGGGTATCTTTCAGGGTTCCTAAAGCTATCCCTAAAAGGACAGCATCAAATCAAATGAGGTTTGACTCTTACTGTACACCCAAGGCTGGGCTGGGTAGCTCAGAGATGGTTGATCTTCCAAAGGATGTAACCATCCTTCCGAAGCTGACCCACCCCACCTGCTGAAGACTTGGAGACTGAGGGAGGAAAAGACGCATGTTGAGCCCAACCTCCCCCGATAGTCTGAAGGTTTGGAGACTGAGGGAGGAAAAGATGCATGTCAAGCCCAACCTCCCCTGATAGGTCCTCGAAGGTGACAGGGCCTTGTTCAGCCAAAAGCGTCTTGAGTTCTGCCCTTGGGAAGCGTATGCCAATTCCATGAGGTCTTCTCTTTGAACAGCGCCCCCACATCTCTTCTGAGCTTGGACTGGAGTGCATATTTCTTCAATGGAATTGCTGCTAACTTGGTCCCACTCTGAGGATCTGCAGAGGCTCATCTTGTGTTACCTGTTAGCAATCTTTTTGCAGGAGACCATGCTTGCCATGTGCCCCTTGCCCACCCTCCTGGGATATAAGGGTTTTGTAATCCCACCACTATTTGTATGCAACAGGATTGGCAAAAAGCTCAATAAAACTCAGGTTTTCTGGGTTTTTAAAATCTCATTTAAAAAAACAAAAAAACAAATGCTATAAGTATTACAGTGGCGGCAACAAAAAAAGTGACATTGAATATTGGCAATAGAAATCGATACATAAAATCGCTTTCACGATTTTACTTGCCAACAAGCCAATGAAAAGGGGCGGGGCTTATGCCACGAGTGGATGACTCTCCTGAGCTAAGACAACAGAACTGCGCTTTATTGGAACTCACTGTCTCGTTTGAGCTCGTACAGTGAGGTTTTGGTGTACAACGCTCCAGTGTGCTGATTTCCTGCATTCGTGCCTACATTTGACGTGCTATAACTTCTGTGCAAGTGGATACAATGGGGCGGAAAAAGCTTTCTATGACAGAGAAAAGCCGTGCCTTGACCCTATTAGAGCAGGGAAAGTCTTTTATTGATGTAGCAGCAGATTTAGGAACCTCAAGAAATACGATTTATCGCCTAAAACGGGCAGCTGAGTTATTGCCACCAGGTACCATACCAAAGAGGAAGGAGGGCACTGGTGCAGCTAGGAAGACATCTCCAAGGACTGATAATATCCTAAGGCGTGAAGTGATGTCAGACCCTTCTGTAACCTCCGCTTCAATCAAGAAAAAACACCCAGACCTTCTCCAGAACGTCGCCCTCAGGACCATCCGTCATCGCTTACAGAAGGACTTAGGCCTACCGGCTCGCCGCGCTGCCAAGAAGCCACTTCTTACCAAGGCTATGAAGATGAAAAGGCTCAATTTTTGCAAGATCTATAAACATTGGAAAGCTGCCCATTGGAAGAAGGTGATGTTCAGTGATGAGAGCACCTTTAGGCTGGTCAGAGGAGAGTCAAAGATCGTGCGTCGTCCCAGCAATGTGTCTCGGTATGACCCAAAATATACCGTGAAAACTGTGAAGCACCCTGATAGTGTGATGGTGTGGGGTGCCTTTAGTGGAAACAAGGGCAGAGGAGGTCTGTACTTCCTTCCCAAGAATGTAACCATGAGGGGGACTAACTATCTCGAAGTTTTGAAGCAGCACATGCTGCCATTTTGGGAAATTCATCGGTGTGAATTTTTCATGCATGATGGTGCCCCTGCTCACAGGTCCCAGTTAGTAAAAAGGTTCTTCAATGATAATAATATTAGTGTTTTGGAGTGGCCTGGTAATTCCCCGGACCTAAATCCTATTGAGAATGCTTGGAATCTGATGAAATCCAAAGTTCAAGAGACAGCATCCGGCAGCATCAAGGACCTGATAGAATCACTGAAGAAGATCTGGGTTACGATCGACCCCACCTACTTCGCAAACCTCGCTGAATCAATGCCCAATCGACTCAGAATGGTCATCAAGTGCAAGGGCAACATGACCAAGTATTAACTTTCATGAAATATTCATAATAAAATATGTAAGTTACATTTTTCTGTTTCATTTTCCCCGAATTGTCACATGTCACTTTTTTTGTTGCCGCCACTGTAGTAGAATAGCATAAAAAAAGAATAGCTATCTCTATTTTTATAATAATAATAATTAATTAGTTTAATAATCATATTATAGTAAGAACAAATCACTGATCAAGAATTGTGAGTACCCATGATAGCCATAACCTGTAGAAGGAGAGATGACTTATGAGTCGGTATCAGCGAAATTATTAATTTGATACATATTTGTTGAAATTATAAACAAATATGAATTTTGAATAAAATAATGATAAATGGCATTCATTTCTTGAAAAAAAAAAGAAGTGTAATTTTGAAAAAAATGCCCAAGCCCAGGTTTTATTCTGGGGTTTTTCAAAAACAAATGCTATAAGAACTAGAATAATATAGAAAAAGAATAGCTATCTCTATTTTTATATAATATTAATAATTACTTAGTTTAATAATTATATTATAGTAAGAACAGATCACTGATTGAGAATTGTGGGTACCCATGATAGTCATAACCTGTAGAAGGAGATGAATTATTATGAGTCAGTATCAGAGAAATAACCTTAATTTGATAAATATTTGTTGAAATTATAAACATAAATATTCATTTTGAATAAAAGAATGATAAGTAGCGTTCATTTCTTGAATAAAGTAATTTTGAAAAAATCCCCAAACCCTTGGTTTTATTCTGGGTTTTTTCAAATCTCAGTTTTTTTTTAAAAAACATACTACAAACATTAGAATAACGTAAGAAAAGAATAGCTATTTTAGATAATATTAATAATTACTTAGATTAGTAATTATATTATAGTAAGAAAAGATCACAGTAACAAATCACTGATCGCGAATTTTGGTAGCCATGATAGCCATAACCTGTAGAAGGAGAGATGACTTATGAGTCGGTATCAGAATCAGAGAAATAACCTTAATTTGATACATATTTTTTGAAATTCTAAACCTAAATATGAATTTTGAATAAAATAATGATAAGTAGCATTCATTTCTTAAAAAAAAGTGTAATTTTATAAAAACCTGGGTTTTTTTCAAATTTCACTTGCCCCCCAAAACTGGGAATAAAACCTAAGTGTTTTAGGGCTGGGTTTTTTGATTTGCCAACCGGGATGCAGTCCGGGCGAGAGGATGCATGATTTACACCCAGGATGATGTCTCTTTTTCTTCTTGTTGCCTTAAATATAGGTATACCTTGAGTTAAGTCATTTTTGAAGATACGTCAGTTTTCTTAAATTATGGAAAAATAAAACTTGCCTTAGGTTGTTTTACTTCAGTTTACATTAGCTGTTAAAAAGTATTAGAAACGTCAAAACACTAAAATAACAATGCACACATAAAATCATATTTAAATAAATTTAAAAATATGTATACTATATATATATATATATATATATATATATATATATATATATATATATATATCATAAAAAGCATAATAAAGAAGGTTCAACAGATTTCTTATTTCAAATTCCTGCTGAAAGGCAACACTCATTTGTTGTTTCTCACTCCGACACTGAGTTTGAATTTACAGGTGGTCTGCTGTTGACATTCTTTTAATTACGTACATTTCAGTTGTGATTTAGAATAGATTTTTACCAATGGTTCTGAAGAAAAGTCCCAGTGCAAGTGCTAAGCGTAAGGCTATATAGATGGAAGATAAGGTGGAAATTATAAAATGACATGAGAAAGGTGACAAGGTGGTCACCATTGCAAGATTTTTGGGGTTGAGCTGTACAACTGTCCAAGAATTGTACATGATAAGGATAGGATTTTATCACATGTTAAAGATCAAGCCCCAGTGCTGAGGAACACCATCATCAACAAGAAAAAAGGAATAATCTATGAAGAAATGGAAAAGCTTCTGTCTCGTTGGATTGACACAGGCAGAATCATCAGCTGGCTTTGGTAAGTCAGGAAATGGTCAGATGAAAGCACTGTCTTTGTTTGAAGGTCTCAATAAAAAATATTTAGATGAGAAAGATGTAGAGTTCCAAGCTAGCCAAGGTTAGTTTATGAGATTTAAACACTGCCACAATTATCACTTCCTAAAAAAAAACAAGGTGAAAGTGCATCCGCTGATGAAGTTGCTGCAGGGGAATTTCGTGGTACATTGTGAAGATCATTGAAGAAAATGGGTTTCTATCCAAACAAATATTCAATGTCAATTAGACCACATTATATTGGAAAAAATTACCAGATCGTTCATTCATTTCCAAGGAGGAGAAAAACTATCCTAGGCTACAAGGTATCCAAAGAACTTTTGACCTTATTGTTGGACAGTAATTGTGCAAGTGACTGTAAGCTAAAACCACTGCTAGTTCATCATGCACAGAGGCCTCGCACCCTAAAGAACATAGTCATGGCATCTCTCCCTGTTATATGGCCTGCAAATCTAAAGCCATGGGTGACATTTGTTATTTTGAAGATTAGTTTTTCCATAATTTTTTATTTGAAGTAGAAATGTACTGTAAGGAGAATAAAATTCCTTTTAAGATTCTGGTTCTCTTAGATATCGCTCCAGGCCACCGACAAAACCGGAGATTTTCACCCCAATATTACTGTCATCTACCTCCCCCCCTAACACTACATCTCTATTGCAACTGATGGACCAAGGTATAATTGCAATCTTCATGCTCTACTACATGAAGCATAGGTACAATATGTCAAGCTATTTCAGCAACTCACCTGGAAGAGTCCATCACAGTCTGTGACTTTTGGAAAGGATATGGTATCTACAAAGCAGAATGAACATAGCTGCATGGAATGATGGTCAGAGCACAGCTATGAATGGTGTATGGAAAAATTTATGCCCACAATTTGTGTAGGACTTCAAGGGCTTTGACGAGGTTGCCATCGACAAATCCTTGGTGACATTGAGCAATGACCTGCAGATGGATTTAAATGAGGAAGATTTTGTAGAGCTATTTGAGAAACATAAGAAGCATCTGATGAACAAAGAGGTGATAGATCTTTATGAGCAACAAAATAAAGAAATAGAACCAGAGCCCGAGCCTCATCACTTTACCATCATGAAAATGCAAGAGGCATTTGCACATTTGGATAAATGTCTCACATTGTTTGAATAATGGATTTGAATGCTCAGCATTTTTCAAAGGTTATGGGGGCTTGTCACGAAGCTTTTGAAGATAGGAAGAGCAAACAACTTCAAAGCACTCTTGATAAGTTCTTGAAATGAGTCCATACACAACATAATCCATTGTTGTCTGCTTGTGATTCCCTGCCATTAATGTCTACGATGTAACATCTTCCTATACTAGCCCAATGAGCAACATCAATGTCACGTATCAGGTAAATTTCAAACTGGTTTTTAACTAAATATTTTTAATATTTCATTCAGAATACTGTACTTAGATATAAAAAATACTGTAATGCGCAATGGCGAGTGTTTATTTGCGATTTGTAGTGTGGTTATTTTTACTTACGTCATATTCAACTTAGTCGTGACATCCGGGACCAATTAAAAATGTAAGGTGAGATATACTGTTATTTTATCATAAGCTGACTTTGATGCCTGGGACTTTCGCTGTACCATGGCACGGTTGCCAAGGCCCTTTCTCTTGCTTGGGGATTTGAATGGTAAACACCTGTTCTGGAGAGCCTACTTGATTAATCCCAGGGGTCAGGTCCTTGCTGACCTGAATGATGAGCTGGAGATAGATGCATTAAATGTGGCTGAGTTTCTGCATAACTACCTAAGAACTGCTTTATTTTCCTGTCTTGATCTATCCTTGTGCTCTCCGCCTGCACAGCCTGACTTTGGGGGGGGGGGTTGATAACCTCCATGGTAGGGATCACTTTCCCATTAAAATATCATTTTCTGGACTGTTGCTGCCTGGTGCCTGGGCACGACTACTGCCCCAGTGGTGCTTGGCACAGGGCTGTGGTCTCCATTTCAGGAAATGACTAATTTCTCTTTCCCCAGTCAATGAGTTTAGGTCAGTGGATGAGGCTGTTGATTTCTTACCTGGTAACCTCATTGCAGTGTGCATAACTACTATTCTAAGTACATCTGGCTGTTTTGCATACCAAATGATTCCATGGTGTTCAGCCAAGTGTGAGACAGCCCTCAAGCAGTGATATGCCTATATGTGCCATAAGTGCTGCCTGAATGATTTCACTGTCAATGAATTTTGTCAAGCTATCGCTAGGTTCCAGTATGTTTCAAAGCACATCCGCCTCTCTTCTTGGTGGGTATACATGTCTGCACTTAATCAGAAAACCCCTGTAACAAAGGTATGGAAGCGTGTCAAAATCATTCAGGTGAAGTTCTTGCTAGGAGAATGGGGGCTGCATCCACAGTGGAATATTTTCTGACACTCTCTACATTCTCTAGCCAGACTGCTGCTCCACCAGCATTCAATGTACATCATGACATGGTTGAAATCCGGTCACTGGACTTTACCTCCAAAGGTGAAGAAGGTTTCAATGACATGTTTACAAGCAGTGAGATGTGTTCTGCTCTCGCTTTGTACATGGTCACTTCCCTTGGTCCAGATGATGTCCCATATGCCATGCTTCAAAACCTAGGTGAGTGAGGTATGGCCTTTCTGATAGATTTGTTCAACAAGATCTAGGCAGGGGGTAGCCTCCCAGAGTCCTGGCAAATGGCTACTCTGCTCAGTTTTTGCGAACCAGGGAGAGATCACTACCCTATCCTGTTTCTACCCATTCTCTCTAACCTCCTGCATATGCAAGTTGATGGAGAAATTGGTAAATGTTAAAGTACTAGCCTTTTTTCCTGGATAGCAAAGGCCACCAGTCTAATGCAGGGTGCAGCCCACTCCATGTTGGATTCTCTCCTCTGACTGGAAAATGCTATCTGGTAGGCCTTCCCTTGTGGACAGCAGTACGCCATAGTGTTTTTTCAACCTCAAGAACACCTATGATACCGCATGGTGGTGTTTCCTCCGGTTTCTTGGCTGGGGGCATAAATCCAGCCCAAAGGACATCTCAGGGAAGGAGTATTTAGAAAGAAAATAGGAAAAGACGAATGGGTTATGCAGAACTGGATAAATCAGAGAACAAAGGGTAGACTTAAGAAAAGGGAACAAAGAGGCAGAAGCTTAAGAATTCAAGCAATTGAGTTAGTAATACACAACAGGGTTATAAGAATAGAGATTTATTTAAGAACTAACTACTAGACAAAAAAGAATATTTACAATCAGAGAAACCCTGCAAAGATGCTTTTCAGTCATTAGACAAAAATAGACTCAAGATTGAAACCTAAAAAAAACAAAACGGTTTTCAATAAGTCATAAACACAACAGAACTCTTCCAAAGAAAAGTTTTATAATGAAACCAGGCAATGGCTTCACCACTCCCCCCCCCAAGGGGGGAGCCTTTGCTTCGCTACTCAGATTATAATTTAAAATTATAAAAAAGCAGCCATGGTTAAATTTTATAAATTTTCTGAACTTCGCCAATTATAATAATTTTAAAAAGGAACTCTAAGTTAAATTTCTTCCATTTCAAACAATCACGTTGCTAAAATATAGTTATAGAAGAATAGAAGATATATAAAAATAAATTTTCTGAACTTCACCATTTGTAATTCTTTTGGTTTTAAAACGTGTCATAACCAAACTACGAGTAAGATGAAATTATTATTCAAATTCTCAAAAAAAATCGCCTTCTTAAATTATAGAGTTATGAAACTAATTTGCAAAAATCTACTAATTTAGGTGTTATCAGAATGAATCAATATAAATCTTATACCAGGTAAATAATAAAGCAAATAAGCAAGTTCAAATCTTGTGAACATACTGATATTAATCTATTTTTTAATATATTTAAATATGTATACTTACCCCTAATTGGGGTCTCTTTTTTTTTTCGATTACAAAACTTTAGGTTTCCTCACATTAAACTTAACTTTTTAAATTATAATTCTAAAGCCTTTAAGTTTGTTTAAAGAATACAAATAAACACACAGATTGTTCTCTGAAAATATGAAATTATTTAATTAAAATACTTTAACTTGACCTGCCTATCGAAATATTTAAATATATAGAAATTAAAAGGAAAGGAAAATAGGATCATATTACAGTGCTAAGGTATCATGGATACACTCTATACGATGGGGTGGGGGTGGGTGAGTGGATGCCTCCCAATCTTTATTTTTTTTGTTTTTTTACAAGATCATTGATTCTGTCTACAAGTGAGGGGGAGCCCTCTCTGGCCCAATAACACAGGAAGAGGGTGTCATGCAGGAAGTGTCCTCAGTGTCACATACTTTGCCCTGAATATCAATGGTATCACCTTGGTGCTGCCAGAAGATGTTTTTGTTATGCTCTACGTGGACAAGCTTTCAATCTCTTTTTCCCGTAGGGGGTGCGCCGATTTGCCATCCTGGTTGCCGTGCTGACAGGATCCATCACTCTGTCCGGCCCCAGCTTAGCCTCTCTTCCTTCCTTCAGATAGCTGGTATTTCTCCCCTACTCTGTCACTTTTCATACAACCTCTCCCTCAACTTTCTCTGTTCAGCCTCTAATTTCACAGGGTAGATGCTGACCTTCTTCTCAGCCAACCGGCCTGGATCGGGGCTGAGAGGGGAGGGGACAACGTTCCATAACCCTTGAGCTCCGGTCCGGGATGTTTTGTTTTTTTAACAACCTGCTATATCCCCACCCATACCTTCCTCACATCCCTTTTCCTTTCCTCTTCACACTCAATTTTATGCCGTGTCTAAGGTGGAGCTGCCAGGCCACCAGGCGAGAGGGGTGGTCCCAAATGGCGGCGCCTGGCTCTGCCCGGCCCTGTAAGCACCTCTTGCAGTGCGGGCAACTGTGAGAGGTGATGAGCTATTGTGTCCTGTGGTACAAATAGGGTCACCATGCCCAATGATGAATATAAAAAAAAACCCAACCCTCAACTTCCCCTGTAACATCAACGGAGCCGCCCTCAGGCAGCTCCACCGAAAAAATGGATGTCCCCTTTCCCTGTGCTTGCGCACGGGACCCTCCATATCTCTCAAACCAGAGAGGAGGCTCATTCCTCTCCTTCGCCTGCGGGTGTTGGGGACTCCTCACCCCCTTCTCTGGAGGTGCTTTTGGGCACCTCCCTCTTTCCAGTGGCAGTCCCCTCTGTTCTTTCCAAGGGGACTGCCAAGAAAGCCAGCAGGCAGCCCTTAGCCAGTCGCTCCACATCGAAGCAGCTCGGTAGGGCAAACCCCCTTGGGGGGAGAGGGAAGCCAGGCCCCTTCGGTCGCTTCCCTTAAAAGACCTGCTAGCAAGAATTTTAAACCTTGCCGGGGTCAAGGCCTGTGCCTCCCCAAACAAGACTGGTGATGCTGCCAAGGGGACCTGCGATGTCCTGGGAGGGGATGGCCAACTGGAGGCCCCTCCTGTGATAGACATGGTCTTTGAGGAAACCCAGTCTCAGACGGTAGGGCCTTCCATAAGGGTGAATCCGGGCTGGGCGCCAAGCACCGAACCCGAATCCGCCCCTATGCAAGGTCCTCCTCAAACGGATGGGGTCTCTGAGGCAGTACAAGGAGGGGAGGGATCTCCTCCGACAGGGGCCCCTACGACTACCAAGACCTTCTCAATTTTGGAGAATTTCCTGGCTGCCGGTCCATCTGGCCTGGGGACTTCTGCCGGCGGAGGTGAGAAGCGGGTTCATTCCCCGCCCTGCTCTGCAAAAAAGAAAAACAAAAAAGACCAAGAAGACTCGAGGCTGCGGGGACGGATGGGTCTGCTGCCACTTTGGTAGGCGACCAAGCCAAGATCGGCACATCCGGCCCCTGTGTGCGGAGCCCCTGACTAAGACTAAGAACAAGAGTGCACAGGGCAGAGCCTGGATAACATTGGGGCCCCTTATTCAGAGGTTACCTGTCATTTTCGAGCCTGCTGGCTTCAAGCGCTTCCTCGTTATTCGCTCCACTGATGGCATCATGTTGTCCATGGGCAACATGACCCATCAAAGGAGATGATATGCTAGTGCAATTGGTAGAGAGCCGAAGGTGACACATTTCTCGGACGGGACCCTTCTGGTGAATACAGTGAATCCCGCCGAGGCGGCCAAGATAAGTGTTCTTCGGACACTTCATGGCACCCCGGTGAGTGTGACGCTGCACTGTACCATGAACTTTGTGAAAGGATTAGTTTATGCGAGGATCTCGTTGACTACTCGATTGAGGACATCACCCTAGAGCTGGCCGACCATGGGGCGGTCAAGGTCGAACTTGTGATGAGAAAACAGGGAGGGGCCTCGAGACCCACCCCTACACTCTTCGTCACGTTCGACTGTGACAAGCTCCCTGAGTCGGTGCGTGCCGGTTGTTCCTGCTACCGCGTGAAGGCATTCGTGCCACTGCCCGTGGCGGTGCTATTACTGTCACCGCTTCGGCCATACGAATCGCTCATGTAGACGTGCAAAGTTGGGGTCACCCGAAGTCTGTGTAAATTGCTCCAAGGTCGCACACGATAAGTCCAAATTTTGTGTGGCCAAGTGTGTCAATTGTGGAGAGCCGCACCCTGCTTCTTCAAAGCAACGTGGTACATATCTCCTCATTCAAGGTCGAGCCGCCATGCCGATGGACTGCCAGGCCACCAGCCGGGTCTGCTGGGCCTGTAAGCACCTCTTGCGGTGCGGGCTACTGCAAGAGGTGGTGAGCGATTGCGTCCCATAAAACAAAGAGGGTCACCATGCCCAATGATGCAAAAAATCCTATCTCCCCTTAATTCCCCCTATAACAACGATGGAGCCACCCTCGAGCAACTCCACCGAAAAAATGGATGTCCCCTTTCCCTGTGCTTGCGCAGGGGACCCTCTAATTTCTCTAACTGGAGAGGAGGCTTACTCCTCTCCTTCGCCTACGGGTGCAGGGGACTTCCCCTCACACCCTTCTCTAAAGTTGCTTTCGGGCACCTCCCTTTTTCCAGTGGCAGTTCCCTCTTTTCTTTCCAAGGGGACTGCCAAGAAAGCCAGCAGGCAGCCCATTACCGACCGCCCCTCGTGTAAGCTGCTCGGTAGGGCACTTCCCCTTAGGGGGGAGAGGGAAGCCAGGCCCCTTCAGTCGCTTCCCTCAAAACCTGCTGGCAAGAAAATTGAACCTTGCCAAGGTCGAGGCCTTTGCCTCCCCACACAAGACTAGTGACAATACAGCCAACGCGACCTGTGATGTCTTGGAATGGGATGGCCAACTGGAGGCGCCTCCTGTGACACACATGTTCCTTGAGGAACCCCAGCCTCAGACAGTAGGGCCTTCCATGGGGGGGGAATCCGGGCTCGGCGCCAAGCACCGAACCCGAATCTGCCCCTATGCAAGGTCCTCCTCAAACGGATGGGGTCTCTGAGGCAGTACAAGGAGGGGAGGGATCTCCTCCGACTACCAGGACCTTCTCAATTTCGGAGAATTTCCTGGCTGAGGCCGGTCCATCTGGCCTGGGGCCTTCTGCCGGCGGAGGTGAGAAGCGGGTTCATTCCCCGCCCTCCTCTGCAAAAAAGAAAAACAAAAAAGATCAAGAAGACTGGGGGCTCCTCTCCATCCGCCGGGGCTGTGGGGATGGATGGGTCTGCTGCCACTTTAGTAGGTGACCAAGCCAAGATCGGCACATCCAGCCCCTCTACCCCCCTGTGTGCGGAGCCCCTGACTAAGACTAAGACCAAGAGTGCACAGGGCGGAGCCTTGATGACATTGGGGCCCCTCATTCAGAGGTTACCTGTCGTTTTTGAGCCCGCTGGCTTCAAGCGCTTCCTCATTATTTGCTCCACTGATGGCATCACTGGTGGCCAAGTGTGTCAATTGCGGAGAGCCGCACCCTGCTTCTTCGAAGCAATGTGGTACATATCTCCTTGAGAAAGAAATCCTGGCCATTCAGGCCCAGGATCGACTCTCATTCGGCAAGGCTAAGGACTTGGTCCTGGCGTGCCTGGCTCTGCCTGGGACGTCATATGCCTCAATAGTTAGAAAAGCACCCTCTGCTCCTGGCCCATCCAGGCCAACGAGCACGGTTGTTTCCGCGCCCATTCGGAGCCCTTCTGCGGGCTCTACCCAACCTGGGCGCTCCCCTGGTAAAGCTGGCAGCAAAAAGGGTTCATACCCAACCCAGGCTAAAACCAGGGCTCCCCCCTCTTCCCCCAGCGTGACCGTTTCCCGTAAGGCGAAACGGCCACGCGCCTCCACCGAGTCGTTAGACTCACAGGAGGCAACACCCGTGAAGTTGGTCGCTAGGCCATCTTCCTGGGTTCCTAAAGCTGTCCCCTGAAAGGATCACAGCAACAAAGGAGCTTCGGCTCCTTCGCCCACGCCTAATGGTGGAGGGAGTGTCTCGGAGACGGTGGCTCCTCGAAAAAGGGCCCCCCGCCTCCGAAGCCGCAACGCCCGCCTAAGGTTTCGAGGCGGAGGGAGGAAAAGACTCGCATGGCGAGCCTAACCTCCCCCAATAAGTCCTCGAAGGCGACAGCGCTTTGTCCGGCCAACAGCGCCCGGGGTTCTGCCCCCGGGAAGCGTACGGCCGTTTCCGTGAGGGTCCTCTGTTCGAGGAGGGTCCCCGCGTCTCCTCCGAGCTAGGCCTGGAGGGCATATTCCTTAATTGGAATTGCCGTGGACTCCGGGCCAACTGGAGGAGCTGCGGAGGCTCGTCTCGTCCCGTTCCCCGTTAGATATCTTTTTGCAGGAGACCATGCTAGGCGCGTGCCACCTTCCCGCCCTCCCGGTGTATAAGGGTCTCGCGACCCCACCACCGCGGGATGGCCGGGCTGGGGGATGCGCCGTTTACACCCGGCATGATGTCTCCGTTCTTCCTTTCTCTTTAGATACCTCCTTTCAGGCAATGGCTGTGCAGCTGCACCTGGTTAGGAGGTATACTATCATTTCTGTGTACATTCTACCGTCAGCTGACTTCGACGCGGGGGACTTCCGCTGCGTTGTGGCACGGTTGCCGAGGCCCTTTCTCTTGCTTGGAGATCTGAATGGGAGGCATCCTCTCTGGGGAGATTACTCCATAAATCCCAGGGGACAAGTCCTTTCCGATCTGATCGAAGAGCTTGAGATGGGTGTCCTAAACGTGGATGAGTTTACGCATCACTGTCCGAGAACCACTTCATTTTCTTGCCTTGACCTATCTTTGTGCTCTTCGGATGCACAGCCTGATTTTGATTGGGGGGTGGTTGATGACCTCCATAGTTGTGATCACTTTCCCATTCAAATATCATTTTCAGGGCAACTGCCGCCTGAGAGCCCACCTCGGTGGTGCTTGGCGCGGGCGCGGTGGCCTGCATTTCAGGAAATGACTGAATTCTCTATCTCAGTTGAGGAGTTTAGGTCGGTAGATGAGGCCGTTGAGTTCTTCTCCGGCAACCTCATCGTCGCGGGCCTGACTACTTTTTCCTAGAACGTCTGGCCGTTTTGCACACCGACCACTCCCATGGTGGTGGGCCGAGTGTGAGACGGCCCTCAAAAGAAGCGTTATGCCTACACGCGCTATAACCACCGCCCGAATGATTTCAAGGTCGGTGAATTTTGTCGGGCTCGGGCTAGGTTCCGGTATATTTCGAAGCACGCCCGCCGCTCTTCTTGGCGGGCATACGTGTCTTCACTTAACGGGAAGACCCCTTTAGCAGAGGTGTGGAGGCGAGTCAAAAGGATTCGGGGCAAGTTCTCGCAGGACCCCCATCCCGTTCTCCAGGAGAATGGGACCGCAATCTCGGACCCTGCGTCCCTGCCGGAATCCTTCGCGATCGCTCTTTTCGCATTCTCTAGTCGGGATGCTGCTCCGCCAACATTCAATGCATGTCGTCATGTCGCGGAAGGCCGCCGGCTGGACTTTACCTCCAGAGGTGGAGAACCCTTCAACGACAGGTTTACTGGGAGCGAGTGGCGCTCCGCTCTCTCTTCGTGCGCGGACACCGCCCATGGTCCGGACGATGTCCCGTACGCCATGCTTCAACACCTGGGTGAGCGAGGCATGGCCTTTTTGTTAGATTTGTTCAACAGGATCTGGGTGGAGGGTCTACTCCCAGATTCCTGGCGAATCGCTACTGTGCTCGCCTTTCGCAAACCGTGGAGAGATCACTCTACTCCGACCGGTTTCCGCCCAATCTCTCTAACCTCTTGCGTGTGCAAGTTGATGGAGAAATTGGTAAATGTTAGACTAGCCATTTTCCTGGACAGCGGAGGCCATCTGTCTTCTGCATAGTGCGGCTTCCGCAAGTTCTACTCCACGTTGGTTGCTCTGCTCCGACTGGAAAATTCCGTCTGCGAAGCTTTCCTTGGTAGATAGCACTTCGCCACGGTGTTTTTCGATCTGGAGAAGGCCTATGATACCGCATGGCGATACGGTATCATGGAGACGCCACACGATGGGGTCGGTGACGCCTCCCAATGTTTATATCTGGTATTTTTATGAGATCGTCGATTCCGCGTATGGCTGAGGGAAGCCCTCTCCGGCCCAAAGGAGCAGGAAGAGGGTGTCCCGCAGTGTAGTGTCCTTAGTGTCACACTCTTTGCCCTGAGCATCAACGGCATCACCTCGGTGCTGCCGGAAGATGTTCTCGCTACACTCTACGTGGATGACCTTTTGAACTCTTTTGGCGCGGCCTAGATGCCAACTTTGGAGCGTCGACTCCAACAGGCATTGAACCGCGTCTCTCGCTATGCCGAAGCGCACAGATTTCGGTTTTCTTTGGCCAAGACTAAGGTGGTGCACTTCTGCCGCTATCCACGGATCCACCCTGACACAGATTTGTTTCTAAATGGGGTGCGCCTTGATGTAGTGGAATCGCACCGTTTCTTTGTTCTTGTATCTGACCGACGCCTCACCTGGGAGGCTCATATTCGCAGGCTTAGGGTCTCTTGATGGAGCGCTCGCCAGCGCCCTATTGCGACGACTGCGTCGTCCTCCAGACTGTTCGCCACATTCTTGTCCAATGTTCTAGTCTGGGTGATCCACGCGCACGATACCTCTCCCAGTACCGGGATGGCTGGGGTCGCTACCGCCTGTCCCTTGTACTCGGGACGAGTTCGTTCCCATTGACTTGTGGACTTGTTGACTTTTTGCACCGGGGTGAGGGGGACCTCCCCCCGATGCCGGAGATTGCTTCTTAATTGTTAAGTTTTTCACATTTTTATCATTATGTTTTCATATTTTTATTTTAAAGTAGCCTAGTTCTAGGCTGTCGTGTTTCCGGCGACTTATGCCTAAGTGGGCAGTTGCCAGATAGTCTATATAAAAAAAAAATAAATATAAAAAATTTCAAATCTCTTTTGGTGCCATCCAGATTCCAATTTTGGAATGCTGCTTCTAACCGGCATTGAACGTCATCTCTCGCTATGCCTAAAACCACAGGTTTTGGTTTTCCTTGGCTAAGACTAAGGTGGTGCACTTGTGTCGCCATCCACAGTTCTACTCTAACTTGGACTTGTTCCTAAATGGTGTTGTCTGGGAAGTGGTAGATTCACACCTTTTCTTGGTCTTGTTTTCAACCAACACCTCACCCTGAGAGGCTCATATTTGCAGGCTTAGGGTCTCTTGTACCCATGCCATCGACATTCTTTGTTCTGTTATTTTCAGTATCCGAGTTGTTGATATGGCTACTGCCTTACTTTTCTATCTATCCTTTGTTCATTCAAAGCTTGACTACAGATGCAAAGTTGAGTGTGTATTGAGGAAGGTGGACTTGATCCACCACCCTGGCCCCGACCTGGCAATTGCTGCCTTCCACATTTCCCCCATTGAGAGCCTACTTGTCGATGCTGGGAAGATGTCACTTACTCTGTGCCATGTACAGAGCATTCTACAGCTGTACATGCGAGCCTGGTGCCTCTCTCAGTTAGTGCATATTCTGCTGAGAAACACCAGTCACATCCTAAGCCCTTAGGATTTAGGCCTAGGAAACTCCTTCAATTCCTTGGTAGCTCTCAGTCTGGTGGTGCCTCTGGTTCTGCCCAGGACACCAGCCTGGAGGGTACCACCTTTGACTATTTGTCTCTATGCCTCTGCTCCCAAAGCTTCCACAGTGCAAGGACTATTGTGTTCAGCGCTTTGGGAGCCTACTTCATGTCATGCTGGATCAGTGCTACTGCTTACAGATGGCTCTGAGTCCCATGAGGTCACCAGTTACCATGTTGTATCTCCTCTGTTTGATGTCAGCTGGGCTCTACCTGGCAATGTGTCTTATCAGCATGGTATGGGAGATAATGTGTCATGCCTTGTTTGGATACCAAATTATGATCTTTAGCCACACACAAATTACCCTGAGTGCTATTGGGGCAGTCTAATCTTCACATCTCTTGGTTTGCCATATCTATAAAACCATGGTTGCCACGAGCCTGGTGGATGTCATGCTTATCTTCTGCTGGGTTCCTGGCCATTTAGGAATTTCAGGTAATGAGATGGCTGATGAGTGTGCTAAAGAGTCTGAGGACTAGGTGACCAGACCAGCAGTTTGCTCTCCCTCACACCATTTACATGCCATCTGGGCTGTTAGGCAAAGAAGATGGAAGACAGCTGAGGTGAAGTTACAGTTGCTTGCCATTGTGCCATGACCATTCACATTGACCTAGTCCAATGCTGTGATTGGCTTCTGGTTGCTTTCTGTCATCTTCAAATTGAGCACATTTGCGGAATGCACTTCCATTTGATAGAGCGCCACCTGCACTTTATTGTGATCACTGAGTTGTCCCCTGAGCTGTTTGTCACATTTTTGTTGAATGAGCAGTTTCACTACCATCTGTCCCTTTATTCAAGATTGTTTCATGTACACTGACTTGTGGACTGTCTTTTGGGGATCCTCCTTCATTTTATTTTATTCTTTATTGCAGGTTACATGTTACTGCACCCGCGACTCATCCCAAGGCCAGAGTGTGCTTCCTTCTTGCTTTTTTTCCCCTTGTTTGTTTTTTATATTATTTGGTTTTGCAGTTTTTTGGTTTGTTTTTTAATATACCCTAGTATTATGCTGTACTGTCATTACAGTGACTTTTGCCTTAGTACCCAGTTGTTATATTAGCTGGCTATTTGAAAACAAACAAAAAAATTATTCTTTCTCTCTCTCTCTTCTCAAATTTCATCTTTTTCTTCTTAATCACATTTTATCTGTCACTCACTCTTGTCTCCTTTGCTTTCCCATCTAGTTGGCATTTGGTGTTTATGTTTGTAACTGGGCAATTCGGCTGTTCTAACTAACCTCAGATCATGACAGGCACTCATGAAGCCACCTATTCACTTAAGTAACAACAGTGCTCAGAGTTTATTGTATTGTCCTTGTAAAATTTGACATTGACTCTAAAAACCTTTATTCTTTCTATTTTTCCATGTGAAAAAAAAAGAAACTTCTTTTATGACACAGATCAACATCATCTCTCCCTTCCAATTCAATCTTCTCTTTTCTTACCTTTTCTTTGTTATATTTTTCTTTGCTCTGTAAAGAAAGAGAGAATTCTATCACATGTCACAGCTGACATGGAGGTTTGGATGTAGTTATTATCTTACACACATTTTCATTTCTTTCACCACAACTTTATACAAACTTTCACTAATGGACTATGTAAGCCTTACTTGAGCCTTTCTTCTTCCTCAAAAATAGATCGCCCCTCACAAGATCACACAAAATGAAGCCCTAAAAAGAATTAGAGGCTGCACAGCTACTACACCCACAGACCCCCTCTACACTCTATACCAAAGTCCTTAACATCATGGATCACCCTGATATGTGAGGCACCAATGCTAGCTGTACCCCCCACAAATCCAGAGCACCCATTACACTGACAGAACATTCACTCCCCCAAATAAACATCAGAGATAAATGCGAATTCTCACACCTCACCCACCCCAAACCAGCTTCCAGAAACATATCCATACCCTCTTCACTCATTGCTCTAACCAATCACTTTCACATCCTCCTGTATGCATTCCCTACCACCTGACATCTACTCCTATGAATCATCCCTTTCTTGTTAAGGTTGACTCAACCTGGTCAGGCGGTGATTGTGACCTTCCCAGATGCCTGTCCAGTATACAACACCACACACAATTAAACACAATGTGAGGGTGCACTTCACACAATCATACACACCAATAACACACTATACACTCCTTGCGGGCAGTTCTGTTGGTAAACTCTGTACAGGTTATATCCTTCCTCTTGGTGTTGGGGGTTGCTCCCATACAGCTTGAGGATTAGCAACAACAAAATTGAGTTAAATTGACCATTGCCTCCATTTAGATTTTATTTCTGAAGACATCTTTTCCATGATGACAATGTCAGGTTCTCTCTCTACACTGCACAATCAAATTAGGTCATAATATTTTGCATATGTGAAGAATGTAAAGTTTGATTCTCATTCCTTTGGTTCTAATTTTTCATGTAAATACTGAAGGGATGATGAGATGGATGGTGAATGGGAAGCGCCTCGCATACCCAACCCCAAATGTGAAGGTGCTGCTGGCTGTAGCTCATGGAGTGCCCCTATGGTGGACAACCCTAATTACAAGGGTAAATGGAAGGCTCCCATGATTGACAACCCCAACTACAAAGGAAAATGGACACCTCGCAAAATTGCCAATCCTGATTTCTTTGAAGATTTGGAGCCATTTAAGATGACTTCTATTGTAAGTGTCTCTCTTCTCTTCTTAAGAGTTTTTCTTGATATCCAGCCATGAGCCAAATCTTTCTTGTAATTCTGCATATTTTTATCAGTTTTCTCACTTTTGTTTTAGGGAGCTCTTGGCCTTGAATTATGGTCTATGTCTCACAATATTTATTTTGATAATTTCCTTATCACTGATGACATTGATGAAGCCCAGCAAGTTGCAGCAGAAACCTTTGATCTAAAAATTGCTAAACTTGATAAAGGCCAGGTGAGGGTAACTTTTTTTTTTAATACTCTCAGCAAGGTGGGGATGAAATGAGATAGAATATTGTGTAATTCACTTCTGGAGAAAGAAATAATAATTAATATTTTAAACACCTTTGTTCAGTATTCTTAAATTTGTTCTCAAATTTCTTGTATATCATCCCAACTGGAGAGTTTTCCTTTGCAGCCTCAGACCTGAGTGATTTTGTATTCCACTATGATCTTGCATTTACTTCTTCCTCCCTGTTCTGATATCTTACTATTTCTCATATATCTTCCCTTTTCTCAGCCATTCTCATGTCCCTCACTCGATTATATTTAGAAATATGACCATTGTTCTCTAGCTGCAGTTGACTAGTCATATCTTGACTTTATCATTCCTGAGTCTGTTTTGCAAATGATTGAAAGTGTCTTTCAAACCTACCCATTTTACTAATATTTGATTTCTCATTACAGGGTTTTATTTTATACCTTGTGAATACTTGTACATGTACCTGTCTGTACTAGTAGACTAAAAGCTCCAGCATCTAGGGTTGACCATGTTTATGATCAAAGCTCCAATCAAAATCTCCATTTTCAAATCTTTGCCTTTTTTTATCCAAATGTTTGTTGGTATAAGTTTAATCACTTATAGCTGCTCCTGAACTGTACATCCCTTCTTAATGGTCATCCCTATCCAAGATATTAATTTCAATTTGTTTTTCTATTTTCATCCTTTATGTCAGACTTCGTTTTGGGTTAAAGTTCGAAAGTTCACCAATGACAGCCCTGCAATGTGGTTCTCATACATTACATACCTTGGTATTCCGATTACTTTTCTTCTTGTGTTTATAGGCAAGAGGATTTATCAGGTAGATTTATTAAGTCTGTTCAAACCACTGTAATACTTGCTTGTGCAGAGTATTACCCATAGGTAGTAACAGTTATTTCTTAGCATCTAGAAAAATTTAGCTTTTACCCCATCTCAAATTGGGCATTAGTAATCCTATTCTCCTTTATCATTTTATCCTACCTGCTTGCTTCTTTTAGTGTCCTTTTGAATACCCTCTCAACCCCAGCATCCAGATACATTATCTGATGTGAAAGCTTCCCGTAAGGGGCACAGCGATTTGCTTTCCTGGCCACCGTGCTGATGGGATGCATTGCCCCATCTGGCCCCAGTTTAGCCTCTTCTCCTTCTTTTGAAAACCCTGTCTTCTTATCCTGCTTCTAGACTTTCCCTACAACCTCTCCCACAACTTTCTCTGTTTGGCCTCTAACTTTGCAGGGTAGACACTGACCAGCTTCCTCTCTCCCAGCCATCCCGGATTTGGGCAGACGGGAGAGGGGACAAAGCCCCCCTCCCCCCTAAACTCCTGTTTAGAGTGGTGGGTTTTAGCAACAAGCCTCACCCCCACCCTCACCTTCCTTGCATACTTTCTCTCTCTTTTCAATGACTATTAATTTTACACCCAGCCTAAGGACAAGCTGATGCGCTGCCTGGCCATCGGGTGGAGGAGTGGCCTTTCATAGCAGCGGTTGGCTTTGCAAGCCTCGTAGATCACCCAGCTCTTGCTCCCCCTCTGGACTTCACTTTGGACCAAACCTCTTCTACTGGAGAGGAGGCTTACTCCTCTCCTAGGCATATTTGTGTGGTGGACCCTCCCCCCCCTCATCCGCTGCTCCTTACGCAATTGCATCTTGTGTCCAGTGACAATCCCTCCTGTGCTTTCACAGAGGACTGCCAAGAAAGTGTACAAGTGGCCCAAAATTGACTGCTCCCACCGACTTGATTAACCCAATCCCCTGGGGGGGGGGGGCAAAGGATAACAGGACCTATCAGTTTGTGCCCCCTAATGTCCTGCAGGCATGCATTCTCAGTATACATGGCTGTTTTTGAAACAACAGTGGGAGTCGGGGGGCGGGCTACCCTGTCTGGACTGTATGGGCGCTCTCCGGACTCACGATGGCGATTTGGTACATGCCCTCGGCTCCAGAGACACCACTTATAAAAATAAAAATCATATGGGTAAATTTTCCAAAAACTCATCCCAGAGACCGCCGGCCTCTGGTCACCGTGAAAACAGCAGAGATCTTCTTCGCCTGGATCCTTTTGGATCAGAAGTAGACGAAGAACTGGATTATGACCGCTTTATTGTACTCAAATCCAGCAACGAACGTTGTCCTCTTAGCAAAGCTGACATCTTTGATGTCTTTGACGACTTCGTAAACAAGTGTGGCGAACCTGCTCAAATGTGGCCGCGCAATGATGGCGCATTGATTGTCGAGGCCAAGTCTAATGAGCAGCAAAAGAGAATTCAATCTCGAAAAGTTAGCCTCAGTGAATGTATCATCCGCGTCTCACCCGACATTTAATACCTCCAAAGGTGTTATTCGATCGGGTGAACTCATTGAGTATGATATCGACAGGTTGGTGACAAAACTTGCCAACCAGAAAGTAATGAGTGCACATCGCATTTCTAGGTTTGTGAATGGCGCTAGGGTCCCTACCGCCACCATAATCCTAACTTTCAACAGATTGGAACCGCCCAAGTACGTCAAGGCTGGCTACCTTAACATCCCAGTCAAGCCTTACGTCGAAAACCCCCGGCGGTGCTTCCATTGCCAACGCTTTGGCCATGTAAGCAAGTTTTGTAAAAGCGAAATGATTTGTGTAAACTGCTCAGCAGAATTTCACGGAACACCCTGTTCCAAACAGCCGTGCTGCCCCAATTGTGGCGGAGACCACTCTGCCACATCACAGCAATGCACCTTCTTCCTCTACGAGAGAGAGGTCATTGCTGTTCGAAATAAAAACAGGGTGAGCTATAAAGAGGCTAGACGAAGAGTTAGGGAGACTTACGTTCAGCCTGGCGTGAGCTTCGCGGATGCTCTGCGCACCGCCACGCCAAAGAAGGGGAGAAGCCAGAGACCATCTACAGGCTCTCCTGAACAAACAAGAAGTCCTCCACAACCGAAACCCAGGTCTCCGCGCAGAGATGTGCCTCAACAGGTAAGGGGTTCTCCACACCCTAAACCCGCATCTCCACGCACACCTGAAAAGGTTAAGAGCCCCCCTCGACCGAAACCACGATCAATCGGTAGAGAAAACTCTTCACCAAAATCTAGCCTAGCTTCTGATGGCACAAAGAAGAGGAACCTTCCATCCTCTCCCGATTCAGCAAGAGTGGCAAAACACTTTGCCACCGCTCCACAAGACGTGGATGTGAATCGGATTGGGCCGCAGGTGGTGTCTATTCCAGCTCTGGACATCCATCCTGCCCCAAAAGAACAGAGAACTACAGCCCCAAAGCGAGTAGTCAGCAACCCACCCCTTGCTGATACTGCTTTGGAACTCCTTCGAGACCTAAGTGAGAAGGAATCAACCTGTACCCCATCACAGGAAACAGCTGTAGTAGAGGCTGCCCCCTTATCCAAGGAGGAGCCGAACCAACCATCAGATTCCAAGAATCCTTCGCCAGCCGAACAATCGCTGCCACCATCACCAGCCAAGTCGATGTCATCAGCTCACGAAATGACTGATGGAGATGCTCCCACATCTGCTTCTCCAGTCAAGACAGTCATTTCGTATAGCCAGCTAACAAAATTGCCACGTCTAAAAGAAAAGCCGAGAGCTAAATTAACGCTCCCGATGCCTCCAGAGTCATACCCAAAACCGGTAATTAGTATGACCAAAACTACCCCTACGGGTAGTATAAAACCAAAACCTCCTACCCCTAAGGGTAGGATGATTGTCTTAAAGAGGTAAGGATGTATCCAATAATTCATTGGAACATCCAAGGTCTCTTCCCCAAGTGGGAAGAACTCAAGCTCCTGTTTAAAGACTACAATCCTGATTGTATAGCTTTACAGGAAACTTGCTAGGGTACTCGTAGTGTACCCAATATTCCTGGTCTTGTGGGATACTATAAGAACCCTATAGAACCAATCCATGGTTCTGCTGTGCTCATCAACAGCAGGGTTCCCCACAACCAGATCGACCTTGCGACAGACCTGCAGGCGGTCGCTGTCCGCCTGTTCTCCCATCGCCACTATACGGTCTGCTCGCTTTACCTCCCTCCTAGGGAGGAAAAAGACACAGCCTCTCTAGCTAGAAAACTAGTAGAGGTAATCAAACAGCTCCCTCCCCCCTTTCTATTGATTGGGGATTTTAATGCTCGACACCCCCTTTGGGGGGACCATGATAAGAACCCTAGGGGAAACATGATTGAGAAATTTCTGGGCGAAAATGATGTCTGCCTTCTAAACGATGGCAGCCATACATCATTTCACATCCAGACGAGCAGCTCTACATGCGTGGACTTGTCCCTCTGTTCACCAAGCTGTAGAGCTGATTTTGACTGGGCAGTGGATCCTGACTTGCGAGGCAGCGATCACTTCCCCATTATTATAGCGCCATGTTCAGGTGGCCCCCCTCCACCACCTAGTAAAAAATGGAATGCAAAAAAAGCAAACTGGCCTAAATTCAGGCACCTCTCGAGCCATGACGGGTCCTTCCCTCATGAAGATATTGACGTGGCTATCGATGACCTAGTCCACGTCAATAAAGCGGCTAACTCTTCCATCCCGCTCTCCGGCTCAACCGCTCGCGGACCACAAGTTCCCTGGTGGTCGGCTCAATGCTCGAGAGCCGTGACTGAATGTAAAATGGCTTGCCGACGTTACCATCGCTCCCCTACGATGGTAAATAAAATTGCTCGTAACAGAGCAAGGGCAGCACGGCGACGCATCCTTCGACATGCTCGAAAGACCTCGTTGGAAGGTTACATCGCGTCCATAAGTTGGCAAACGCCTATAGACAAAGTGTGGAAAAGGGTCAAAAAGCTATTGGGCAAATCCATTGGCTTTACAGCTCCCAACATTGTCCAAGCTGGAGAATTGTTGGGGGACTTGTCCCATATTTCCAATGTCTTGGCCAGATCATTTGCTAGCATCTCAAGCCCAGATAATTATGAGATGCAATTCCAGTGCTTTAGGCTCCAACAGGAGCAGCAACCGCTCAACTTTATGGAGCCTAACATGGATAACGAGTCTTACAACCGACTCTTCTCTATCCATGAGCTCCATAATGCACTGAAGCACTGTAGATCCACTGCCCCCGGATCGGATGGCATTTCCTATGATATGATTAGGAATATGCATCCATCCCTTCTCTCTCATTTACTGGACATTTACAACTGGATTTGGATCAAGGGCCGCTTCCCTTCCATGTGGAGAGAGGCCATAGTCCTTCCATTCCGCAAACCAGGAAAGGACGGGACGGAGCCCACCCATTACCGCCCCATTGCTCTTACCAGTTGTCCATGTAAAGTGTTTGAGAGAATGGTCAATTTCAGACTCGTCTGGTTTTTGGAGACTCAAAATCTCATATCTCCTTCTCAATCAGGGTTCAGGAAAAAGCAGAGTAAGACAGACCTGCTTGTCCGAATGGAGTCACTCATAAGAGATGCTTTTTCAAAGAAGCAGCACGCCATCGCTGTCTTCTTTGATATTGAGAAAGCATACGATACCACCTGGAGGCATGGTATCCTTAAACAACTCCATGATTGGGGCCTGCGGGGTTACCTCCCCAGGTTTGTCGAGCAATTTCTGATGCGACGCACACTACGCGTAAGGGTTGGAGGCACCTTATCGGAGCCCGTGGACCAAGTTGAGGGTGTGCCACAGGGAAGTGTCCTCAGTGTCACCTGCTTCTCTGTGGCCATTAATAGCATTGTTAGAAATCTCCCTCCCGAGATTTCGTCGACGTTATATGTGGATGATCTGGCGCTCATTTGTTCTTCGCCCAGACTCCCATTTATCGTCCGTAAGCTACAGCGAGCTATAAGCACTGTAGCTGAAAATGCTTCCTCCAAGGGTTTCCGCTTTTCCGCAGTAAAGACCAAGGCTGTTCACTTTTATGGGCATAAGTTAGTGACATGGGACCCCCCCCTTTTGTCGCTATATGGTGTGCCTATAGATCTTGAGCCCCATTTCAAATATCTGGGGGTCATATTTGATTCAAGGCTTTCCTTCCGGCACCATGTGGACACCTTGAAAAGGTCTTGTTTAAAGAGAATGGACATAATGAAACTGTTGTCTCACACTTCTTGGGGAAGTGATCGACGTACCCTGTGGCTCCTGTATCTAGCATTGGTCCAATCAAAGCTAGACTATGGATCACAGGTGTACTCCTCTGCCTCGCCATCCATTCTCGAAAAACTAAATACTGTGCGTAACCAGGGTGTGTGCCTGGCTTCTGGAGCCTTTAAGTCCTCCCCAGTGTGGAGCCTCTACGCAGAGAACGGGGTTCTCCCCCTTCCCTATCACAGGCTCAAGTCTAATTTAAACTACCTCCTTAGACTTGAGCAACTACCGCAGATGCCAGTGTATGAGTGCATGTTCAATACACGGACAGTGGCCTCATACGATAGATCTCCATCTCTGGCTCGCCCCTTTGCTCTGCGTATGGCCGAGCACACTGCGCAACTAAGGGAGTTCTCAGTGATTCCCTTTACCATGCCAAAGACTCCCCCGTGGCTCATACCACCTGTAATGGTATGTAGGGAACTAGCTGATAGGCCCAAGGATCACCAACTGCCTGTAGTATTGAGAGCCATGTATGGCGACCACTCCTCTCAACATCGGCATAGCACTTTTGTGTTCACCGATGGGTCCAAGTCACCGGACAGAGTTGGAGCAGCTGCTGTCTTTCCATCTGAGACAGCATTGGTCCGCCTGCCAAACGCAGCTTCCGCATTCACAGCGGAACTCGTTGCTATGATGGCGGCACTGACTATCATAGCTGGCAGGCCATCTGGTTCTCATACTATCTTTACAGACTCCCTTAGTTCGCTTCAAATGTTGGGTGATGTTGGTTCGAGCCATCCGTTGGTTTCCAAGATCCAGCGGTGGCTCCTACGACTATCGCCCATCCATGAGATATCCTTCTGCTGGGTGCCTAGTCACGTGGGCATCCCAGGCAATGAGAGGGCAGATGCTGCAGCCAAAGAAGCAGCATCACTGGGGACAGCTCCAGTGGCCCCAGTCCCACTCTGCGATGCCTATCCTCTGACCAATGAATACGTGGTCGGCCTATGGCAGAAGAGGTGGAGTGAGCTCCCTCCCACCAAGCTCCATTCCATAAAACCCTCCGTTCACCCATGGCCACGTACAACTAGACATCGTAAAATGGAGGTTGCGCTTGTCCGTCTGAGGATAGGCCATTGCCGGCTCACCCATGAGCATTTAATGAGTGGGCTGCCCCCACCCATGTGCATTCTGTGTGGGGTACAAATATCTGTCCTCCATATATTTGTAGAATGCCCATTACTAAGGAATCTCAGAAGGATGACTTTTCCCTTCATTACCAGAGAGATGGCCCCCCAGCAGGCTCTGCGGGGCATCTTTTCCGAGACCCATTGCTTCTTTGACGTGACTAGGATACTAACCTTCCTAAAAGAAAGCAATCTTTTAAACAAAATTTAAAATAGTTTTATATATTTATTGTTGATCTATTTATAGTTTATGTTTTTACATTTTGTTGAATTTTTTAATAGTCTATTTTTTGTTAAAAGATTTTAACTCAACGGACTCAATATTGCCTATTAAACTAATTTTGGTCCCAAGGACATTTTTGCGTATTTATATATTTTAATATGGCAATATTTTAAAAATAATAATTTTAAATTCACCGCCCATAAGTGAATTTGGCTGCGAGATAGTCCATCTGGGCTACGCAGCTTTTAAATCTTTTATTCACTATTCATTCATTCATTCAGTATACATGGGGCTAACATACCTGCCTCTCTCTTCCTCTGGATGCCGGTTCATTCACCGACTAGAGACAAGACAAATACACGTCAAATAGGATCTGTGATGTCTTGTGGAAGGATGGCCACATGGAGGACCCTCTGAGATAGACATGGTCCCAGAGGTGACCCAGCTCCAGAGGGCATGTTCTTCCATGGGGTCGAACAGGGACTTGCGCCAAGCAATGAACCTGACTCCATCTCTGTGCAAGATTCTCAAATGTCTCAGGCCCCCAAGGACTCACAAGGAGAGGAGGAACCTCCTACCCTGGGTGGTCCCCCTTTGACAGCCAAGACCTCCATTTCAGATAAGGATCTTGCTGAGGCCATTCCATCTGACCTAAGGTCTCCTTCCATCAGTTGAGAGAAGTGAGTGCATTTCCCATCCTCTTCTCCTAAAAAGAAAAGACTAAGAGGACTAAGGTTTCCTCTCCCTCCATGGGCAGACAGGTCCATTGCCATTTCGGCAAGTGACCAGGCCAAGATCGGCACATCCAGCCCTGAATCTCCCAGGGTGGAGGTCCCAAGAGCAAGACACAAATGCAAGTGCACCAAGTGGAGCCTTGATTACTTCAGGGCCCCTCACTAAGACACTACCTTTCTTTTTTAATCTTCAAACGCTTTCTGGTTATTCGTTCCACTGATGGCAGCATGTTGGCCTAGGGGAACAGGATCCATCAGAGGAGTGTACTAGCTAGCCTCATTGGTAGAGAGCTGAAGGTGACTCGTTTCTCAGCTGGGATCCTTTGGGTGAATGTGTCAGATCCCTCTGAGGTGTATTTGATTTGCAGTGTTCCTTCAAATGAAACCCAAATGTTGCTGTCAATGTTAAGCTGAATTATCTGATCTGATTTTACAAGGGGCTATGGACATGTTGGTATGGGTTGATGTATGATCAGTTCAGCAGGACAGGGGTTATTAACGGTATATTCAATTGGCCCTGTGATGGGGCAAATAATGTGGATATTTGCAGTGATTAATGTAGTGTATATGTGCTGATTTGTAGAGAGGAATAAGTAAGGTATGGAAGTTTTTAGGCAAATACGCTTTGCTTTACTGGTGTTATTAAAATAGGGTGTTGGAAAAGGATGTAACATAAACGTTGAAAGTAGTTAAATCAAACAGGGGTATGACAAGGATGTACGTGTACTGAGTAGGTCCGTGTGTAGTCCATGTACTCTCAAGAAATTGAAGATAGTTGGTTTCATTTAGAGGAAATATGGTATTAAGATGTAATGTAGTTTGTGCCACATGGGTAAAATGTTGTAGCACTGAAAGAGGCAAGATATTTGGTATGGTGTTTTGTTGTGAGGCATCTATGGTCTTCCAATATACTTCTTGATTTCTAACAAATATTTATCAGATTTACTTGAATATGGAGTAATGTTATAACTCTTGATGGTGTTCATGTTCTTGATACCTATTTAATAAATGTTCTAAGTGATAAAGTTATCAACTACCCGATGTAGAAATTCATTATTGCTATGTAGGTTCTTTATAACATCAGTTAATGCGAAACCTACATCATTTTGGCATTTAGGCAATAGGTTTATTTTGAGGTTAATATGGTTTAGGTCTGACTCTGTGGCAACACCAAATAATCCTTTAAGTAGTTTTCGTCCAATGTTAAGAAGTCCTCTCTTGTGCCATTTAGTGCTTTGGATCCAGGGTAAATTTAATTAATGTCCTAACTTGTCTTGTGTAAATTTAATATTATGGGTTAATACATTGCGGCTAGCTGTAGAATATTTGATCTTGTGTGATTTGGTGAGTAAACAGAGATGTAGGTATATTTTGAGAAGGTTTGTAATCGTTTCTGAAAATTTTGCAAATTTTCTGGAATGCTAAAGGGGCATTAAAATCTAGAAGTATGCTTTGCATGTCTTCTCAGTAGTTTTCCTTTTACTAAGTTTTCTATTAATACTCTAATGGGCATGGCGATTTGCTTTCCTGGCTGCCTTGCTGATGGGACTCAGTGCCCTGTCCAGCTCCACCTTAGCCTCTTCTCTTTTCTGACACCCTGGCCTCTTACTTTGCTTCCTCACTTTCCATACAACCTCTACTACAACTTTCTTTGGTCAGCTTCTAATTTCACAGGGTATGTGCTGACCAGCTTTTTCTCACCCTACCATTCTGCATTGGGGCTAAGGGGGAGGGGACAATGCCCTCTCACCCCTGAGCTCCGGTCTAAGGTGGTTGGTTTTTAACAACCTGCTTCATCCCCACCCACACTTTCACATCCCTTTCTCTCTCCTTTCAATGTCTTATTGATTTTATGCTGAGCCTAAGGTGGGCTGCCAGGCCACTAGGCGGGAGGAGTGGCGTCAAATGGCGGCAGCTGGTTCTGCTTGTCCCTTATTTACCCCGTGCAGAGCAGGCTACTACATGGGGTGATTAGCATTTGTGTCCCTGTGTAAACTATAGGGTCATCCTGCCCAATGATGAGAACTTCACAAAAAAAATCCTCTTTCCTTCTACCACCATTGGAGGCGCCTTCAGGCAGCTCCACCGAAAAAAAGGGAGGTTTACTTCACTGTACTTTCACATGGGACCCTAAAAAAAACAACAACTTTCAACCAGAGAGGAGGGCTACTCCTCTCCCATGCCAGCGGGTGCAAAGGGACTTCCCCTCATCCCCCTTCTTTGCAGTCACCCTTCAGTGACTCCCTCTTAGTAGCAGCAGTCTCCCCCCCTCCCTTTACTTTCCCAGGGTACTGCCAAGAAAGCATGCTAGTGGCCGATAAATGACTGCTCCCGGTGGGAGCAGCTCGATATGACCAACCCTGTTATGGGGGTGAGGGATAACATGGCCATTGGCCCGTGCCATCTATATTCCTGCTGGCGCACATAGCACGTTTACAGGGGCTCACTGTGCATGCCCCCCTTTCCTTCCCGATGGATGCTGGCTCGCCGCCCAAGAAGACAAGACAAAAGGCTCGTCAAATGTGATCCATGGTGTCTTGGGGGGGGGGGGCACATGATGGAGGCCCCCCTTGAGATGGATATGGTCCCTGAGGTGACCCAGCCCCAGACAGTTTGATCTTTGATGGAGTCAAAGCTGGGTTCAATGCTAAGCTCCTGTTCGGATGACTCGGGGTCCCCAAGGCCTCCAAAAGAAGGGAGGGGGCGGGGCTCCTCTCATGGCTGGTGCCCCTGTGACAGCGAGGACCTTTTCAATCTCTGTGAAGGATCTTGCTGAGGCTGGCCCATCTGGCCTAGGGGCTCCTTCCAGTGAAGAAGAGAAATGGCTTCTTTTCCCACCCTCCTCTCTTAAAAAGAAAAGACTAAGGCCTCCTCTCCCTCAAAAGAGCCACTGGGACAGATGGGTCCACTGTTATTTCAGGAAGCGACCAAGTGGAGATCAGCACATTTGGCCCCATTGCTGCCCCGGGCAGGGAATCCCTGACCAAGAACAAAAGTGCAGGTGAGTAGAGCAGAGACTCTTACGTCAGGGGCCCTCATTCAGAGGTTAACTGGCATTTTTGAGCCTGATGGCTTCAAATGCTTCCCTGTTATGCATCAAATCCCTCTGAGGCGCCCATGATTAGTGCTCTTCGGAAACTTGATGGCACACCGGTGAATGTGACTCAGCACTCTACCATGAACTTGGTGAAAGGAGTGGTTTATGCGAAGGAATTTGTGGACTACTCCATAGATGACATCACCATGGAGCAGTCAAAGTCGAATGTGTAATGAGAAATCAGGAAAGGGCCTCGAGAGACACCCTTACACTCATCACATTTGACTGTGACACGCTCCGTGAGTTGGTGCATGCCGATTTGTATCGCTACCGCATGAAGGCATTTGTACCACTACTGCCACCATTTCAGCCATACAAATCACTCTTTCGGGTTACCCAAAGCCTGTGTAAGTTGCTCCAAGGCCACACACAATATGGCCAAGTGTGTCAATTGTGGAGAAGCCGCACCCCACTTCTTCAAAGCAATGTGTTGGGAATCTCTGTGAGAAGGAAATCCTCTCAATTCGCGAGGCAACACCCACTACTCCTGGCCCCTCCAGGCCTCCGAGCACGGTCGCTTCCGCACACATTCCGAACCTTTTGCAGGTTCTACCCACCCCAGGCACTCCCTTGGTAGAGTTGGCGGCATAAAGGATTCACACCCAGCCCCGGCAGTCGATGACCTCCATGGTAGTGATCACTTTGCCATTCTAATATCATTTTCTGCCCGCCCCGGTGCTCCACATTTCAGGAAATGACTGATTTCTCTGTCTGCCGAGGAGTTTAGGTCGGTAAATGAGGCAGTTGAGTTCTCCGGCGACTTCATCGCCGTGTGCGTAAGTACTATTCCTAGAATGTCTGGCCGTTTTGCAAGCCGACCGCTCCCGTAGTGGTCAGCCGAGTGTGAGGCGGCCCTCAAACAGAAGCGTTATGCCCATATGCGCTATAAGCGCCGCCCAAGCCATTTCACTGTCGGAGAATTTCCTCGAGCTAGGGCTAAGTTCCGGTATGTTTCGAAGCACGCTCGCCGCTCTTCTAGGGGGACATACGTGTCTTCACTTAACGGGAAGACTCCTCTAGCAGAGGTGTGAAATAGAGTTAAAAGGATTCGGGGCAAGTTCTCGCAGGACCCCACTCAGGTTCTTTAGAAGAATATTACCGCAATCTCAGACCCCGCGACTGCATTCTCTAACCGGAATGCTGCTCCGCCAGGATTAAATGCGCGTCGTGATGTCGCGGAAGGCCGCCGACTGGACTTTACCTCCAGACCGATTTAAGAGTGAGTTGCGTTCCGCTCTCGCTTCGTGCGCAGACACCGCCCCTGGCCCGGACGATGTCCCGTACGCCATGTTTCGACACCTGGCTAAGCGAGGCATGGCTTTTCTGTTAGACTTGTTCAACAGGATGTTTGTAGAGGGTTTCCTCCCAGACTCCTGGCGAATCGCTACTGTACTCGCTTTTCGTAAACCGGGGAGAGATCACACTTCCCCGGCCGGTTTCCGCCGAATTTCTGTAACCCGAGTTGATGGAGAAATTGGTAAATGTTAGATTAACTTTTTTCTGGACAGCGGAGGCCATCTGTCTTCTGCACAGTGCGGCTTCCGCAAGTTCCTCCACGTCGGATAGTCTGCTCCGACTGGAAAATGCCGTCTACATGGCATCCTTCGTAGACAGCACTACTCCACGTTGTCTCTCCATCTGTAAAAGTCCTATGATACCGCATGGCGATACGGTATCACGACGATACTCTCCACATGATAGCGGCGAAGGGAGGCCTCCCAATATTTATATTTGAATTTTTGCGAGATCGTCGACTCCGCGTACGCGTGGGGGGAGTCCTCTCCTGCCTAATTAAGCAGGAAGAGGGTGTGCCGCAGACTAGTGTCCTTATTGTCACACTCTTTGCCCTGAGCATCAACGGCATCACCTCAGTGCTGCCGGAAGATGTTCTCGCTACTCTCTACCTGTACTACCTTTCGATATAATTTGGCACGGCCCAGATTCCAACTCAGGAACGTCGACTCCAATAGTCATTGAATCGTGTCTCTCGCTATGCCGAAGCACACATGCTTCTGTTTTCCTTGGCCAAGACTAAGATGGTGCACTTCTCCAGTCATCCACGACTCCACCTTGACGCAGACTTATTTCTAAATAAGGTTCGCCTGGAAGTGGTGGACTCGCACCGTTTCCTTGGTCTGGTATCTGACCCACGCCTCACCTTGGAGGCTCATATTTTCAGCCTTAGGATCTTTTGCACCCGCGCTGTGTATATTCTTCGCCCCGTAACGTTCAGCGCCTGAAGCGCTGATAGGCCTACTGCCTTACATTTTATCGATCCTTTGTCGTTCGAACATCGACTATGGATGCGAGTTTTAGGCATCCGCAGCCGACCGTGTATTGTGGAAGGTGGGCTCTATCCACAACACAGGCCTTCGCCTGGTGACCGCTGCCTTTCACACGTCTCCCATTGAGAACCTACTTGTAGATGATGGGGAGATGCCACTCGCTCTGCGCCGTGCACAGTGCATTATTCGCCTGTACGCGAGAACCCGGCGCCTCAGTCACAAATAGCTCTCACAGCATCCGCAGCTTATCTCGACTGTGCTTATGCCGCCGAGAGACGCCAATCATACCCTATGCCCTTTAGCTTTAGGGCTAGGAAACTCCTTCGAGAGCTCGGTATAGCTCTCGTCAGTGGTGCGCCTTGTTCGGCTCAGAACACCATCCTGGAGGGTACCACCTTTGACTATTTGTTGCCACGCCTCTGCTGCCAAAGTTTCTATAGCGCCGGGAATATTGCGTTTGGCCTTTTTGGAGCCCAATTCTTGTCACGCTGGAACCGTACCAGTGTATACAGATGTCTCCATGTCCCAAGAGGGTTTCCACGCCATGTCTGTCCCCTCTGTTGGAAGTCACCGTGGCTCTGCCAAGCTCAGCGTCTGTCTTCACGGCCGAGCTGGTTGCAATACACCGCTCAGTACGTGAAATAACGCGACGTGCCTGGTTCAGAGAGCGGATTATGATTTATAGCAACTCAAAAGAGCGCCCCGAGTGCTCTCGGAGCACATTGGGAATTTCATGTAATGTGCTCTCCGATGATGGCGCCAAAGAGTCTGCGATGATTGAGCGACTAGACCAGCGTTTAGCTCTTCCTCACACTGATTTCATAGCAGGCATTCGAGGGCGGCTTTGCAAAGAAGATAGGAGATGGCCGCGACTGTTCCAATGGACCTACCCCCGAATGCCACAGCGGCTTCAGGTTATTTTCTGTCGTCTCCGAATTGGACACACTCGCGGGAGGCATCACCATTTGATGGAGCGATCGCCTGCGCTATACTGTGAAGACTGCGTTGTTCCCCAGACCGTTCGGCACATTCTTGTCGAATGTCCCACTCTCGGTGATATTTGCGCACATTACCTTACGGGGACGAGTGGGGTTGATACCACTTGTCCCTTGTGCTCTGTCTGGCCTGGTTCGTGCACACAGAATTGTGGACTATACGTCTTTCTCTTTTTTTTACCTACACTTTATTTGACTGTTTTTTTTTGTAGGTCATTTGTCCTGCACCGGGGTGAGGCAAGCCTACTCCCGACGCTGGAGCGCGCTTCCTTCTTGATGCCTTTCTGCTCTTTTGTTGTTGGTTTTTGTTTGCTTTTTTTATTTACATGTTATTTGTTTTTTAATCTAGCCTACTAGTAAGCTTTAACCCTAGTAGGCAGTCGTCAGATGGACTAAATAATTTTTTTTTTAAACCCAGGGAGATGAAGATTTGATTTCCAATATTATGATTTATTACATACAATGTTTATATTATGCAATACCAAAGTTTCCTCCTCAGTTTCATCTCAAATTTCTGAGCATTAGGATACGGTTTGGGATATTGCCGAAGTGTGGTCTGGGTAAGACCTCTGTGGTGTGGTAAATGTGGTCTACATTCAAGTTCTAAACCCGAGTGTGACCGTTCATGCCCTTAGGCTTTAGGTCTGGCACCCTGATTTTGGTAAGTAGGGTCTATCTACCCTTGCCAGGTGATGTTGTTTGCGAGAGGTTACAGTGAGAAACATCACAAGATGATGGTGTATTGGGTGTAGTCTCTTGTCTTTCAATGATGGCTGCACTTAGCTGAGTTGTAGAGGTAGCACCTGGGACAAGATACCATTCATAGTTATTTGTTGGTGTATTTGTTAGCGCCATTTGCAGTGTGCTAGTTGGTATGTGAGTCTGAGTTAGTTTTTGCTTAAGGTTAGGGTGTAATGTGGTTCAGAAGCTAACTTGAGGTTGTCAGCATGTACAATTTTCCATCGATTGTGATCCCTAAGGTCTAAGATTTCAAATCTACCTCTACCTTCATCCTTCATTATACGGTATGATCCATCCCATTTCTTATATATTTTTTTATATGCTCCAGGAGGCTTTACACTTTTTTAATAACAATGCATTCCGACCGATATTTTTCTAGGTTCAGCACTTCGTTCTTAGTTTCTATTTGGCATTTCTTGGTTTCTTTGTTCTAGCACTTTTCTAACGATATCAAAGATTTTAAAAGGCTTTCCGCTAACCTAATACTTATTTCATTCATTTCGGAGGTTGACTGTATTTTCCCTATCTATCTCTGGGATATCAAAAGGGAGTCTTATATCATAATGATAAAAGATAAAATAATGTGTGTCTCCAATGGATGCATTGTACCCATTGTTTATAGCTAATTATGCTAATGGGAGACATTCTATTTTTGGTGGTTAGTATTGGCAATGTGCGGAGAGTTTCTAATTTTTTTTTTCTCATTTGATTGAGGGTGATATGCTACAATGTGTGTATTTTTTATGTTACATAATTTACATAATGATTGAAAGAGGCTGGAAGTAAAACTGGGGTATTATCAGAAACTACTATTGATGGATTGCTATGACTACTAATTATCTAAGAGAGCCTGTGCAAAAAATTCCCAATATCTCATCCAGTTTGGGATAACTTTATTTGGTCACTTTTTAAGTATGGTAGGATCTTTTTAACATTTATAAAACTCACACTCGACTGGGGAAAAGCAAAGAATATTGAAAGTAATTATTGTAGCTCATATTGATTAATTTTTAATAAAAGGTTATTTTACACTGTTAATTACAGAGTGATTAATAGTGTTATTTTAATATATACACCCAGACAAATTAAAATATACTTTTTGCCATCAATAAAAGAGTAAAACAATAATTTTGAATTTTTGCCAATGTTTTTATTATAAACAGTTATGTTGATACAGGTTAGTGAATTCATTTGGCCAAATAGTATTATTTATAATCATGAGTTGCATGGTTTTTGAATAGCAGATTAATTACTACATCATTGTCTGGCTGCTTCTTTATTACATTTTATTTAGCATTGTTCTTAATATAATTACATTTTATTAAGGTGAAACCCCAAACTTAGTGATGCTGTTGGATTTATTTTCAAGATGAACCTGAGTTTTGTGTACGCAAAAAGATTGTAGGCATTTCACTTTGGGCATATAGGCCATAGGTTCCACCACTTGCACTAAACTATTTATTTTATTTTTTTCATTGTGATAGCCCATCTGGCGACTGCCTGCTTGGGCATAAGTCACCCTACACCACACAGCCTACTACTAGGCTATATTAGAAAACAATATGTAACTAACAAATAACAATGATAAAAAAGGAGAAAAGGCAAGAGGACAAGAAGGAAACATGCCCCGGCATTATGGATAGGCCCGCCTCCCCTGCACTACACTATTTAACATATAGCAAGACATTCTGGAAAAGAATCCAGAGACTTGCTAACCTTAAAACAACGCTAAACACAGATCCATAAACTCGATTGATAACAAGTACAACTTTACCAAATGTGCTATAAATATTAGTAAAAGAATAACATTTGACATGACTCAATAAATAAATATCTTCCACAAATATTAATAAAAAATCACATGAAATAGAATCTATAATTTTTAATCTATTACTGTACACTTCTATTTGGTTCCACTCAGCCATCACATTCCCAACTTAATCAACTTATGGCCACTCATTCTGTCACATTCTATTAACCTAATACAATTTAATTTAATGTATTTATTGCGAATATGTAGCATTGATATAACAGCCAATCTTGGCTTTAACTCCATTAAGGCTCAGAGACAAACTAGTTTTTATAATGCTAAACTGCTGTGCAGAGAAAAAGCACCGAATATACAAAATAATAACTTTACAGGAGAAGCGTTCAAAGTTTTCCTCTATTGTAATGCCAAAAAAATAGTAGATTTTCAAGATTCTGTTAAACGTTTAATGTATTTACTCCATTATGGGCATCATCTTTCATATTTGTACTTTATTTTGTGCATTAATTTTATATTTTTGGCTCAGTTGCACAAAAACTGTTTTTCCTTTGGTTTGTGGATTGCTATTCACCACAAATACAGATAAAAGAAACCGAATATAAGTATATTCATTGTTTTCTTCTTGAATGACCATTAATATTAAACAATGAGACACCGATTATGCCTATATTCAGTGTTTTCACTTTGTATTATTGACAACATTAAGTAATCAGACTTCATTATAATTATGGCAACCACATTACATTATACATTCATTCCTGTTTTTGTTTATTATTAGAATTTTTAACAAGTCATTGGGAAGGTATAAACAATCCTATAACTCTATGTAATTTATATTGATATTTTGGCCATAAAAATACAAACCAAACAGAATCTTTAAAAAATGCAATCAATTTATCTTTCTATTTGCATGTTAATATTAGTATGAAATATCCTTAATTTAATAAAGAAAATAGTGAAGATAAAGTCATATTTAAAACGATCTGAGTATAAGTATAAAACTTCACAAAAACTGTAAGTTATATCCCTTTTTAAGGAAAAATGACTAAATACAGAAAAAGTAAATCCATTTTAAACTTAACGAGAAAATTCATAAGACCTTGATGTTTAATCTACTCTAGAATTTAAGAGATCGGAGATATTATCACTAGTAGGGAGGTTATTCCAAAATGCTCGACGGGAAATAGGCATTCTCATAACAAGACCCGAGTGAATTTTATCCAATTTTTCTTTTGAATTCCTCTGGGCTTTGGTGAATATCTCGCCGAATAAATGGGTGGAATAATTTCTTTCATATATTTAACTTTAGTTCCAGAGTCCTGAAATGTATTTTTTTATAGATCAGTCTGTGCAGACCTTTCTCAAATCGGACCACATAAATTTTGTAAAATAGGAATATTATTCTCAGAAGATGCTCTTCGCGTTGTTCTTAACCTTGACAAGTTTTCATAGGCCTTAAAATCATAAAGTTGCATTTCTAGGACCGTTGTTCTCTTCATTGAAAGTTCCAGTGAATCGCAGAGGTCTCTCATATCATATAGATTCTTTTTTTTTCCGGATTACCTGTTCAATTTTTCCATGAACGCCATCTGTGGCAAAGAATGTGTGACCAGTGACAAGATATTTCAACGTGATTTCCAAGGGTTCAAGATCTTCATTGACAAGTAAAGCGAATGATGAATATAATGTCCAGTTTTTATTCTGAGCAACGCAATTATCTGTCAAATATAAACTTCTTTGTATCTCTATTTTCCTTAATTGCTTTGATATAGGATGATGCAACATCAGGAGCATTCCTACCTCAAAGACTTTCATTCCAAACTACACAATAGTGATGTTGATTTTTCTTTAAAGAAGCAAATGTTTCATTAAACACAACCATTCTCGAGCAGAAAAAACCTTTCTTTAACATCAGGCATCCTTGGCAGGAGAAAAACCTTTTGCATATCGATGGCAAATATTAGGAGTCCATCCATTTGTTCATATATCTCACTATCTCTATTGTATTCTTTTCTTGCTTCCTTTTGCATTTCATTGTGCAATTGAGCCTTTTCAGCATTTTCTTCATTCATATTCAATTTGTAAAATAATCATGTTCAACATTTGTGTTAACACAAGGTTCAGAAAAACCTATGTTCATTTTCTTTAGTATATTCCGATAGGATTCATATGAACAACCGACTGATGCATGTTTTTCTTAAAATAGTTTGTACATTGAAGCAACGGAGAGATCTGTTGGAAGGTATCTTATGTGTGGAGCATGGTCTCTTCTGAAATGAGAAATAACTGGGTTGAAAGATTTGATGTGATTCATTATTACTTTTCTATTAACTCGATTGGTAGGTTCACGTTTTCCTCTGTTATCTGTTACTGCGATAGTTCCTGATTAATTAGTTGTGGATGAAGATGTATCAATGGAATGAAATAATGATTTTATAACCTGATCTTGACTGTACCCTAAAGTGCTGAGAAAAGATTTCTGATAGATTTTGATTGCTTGTCCTTGGGCATCGCTCACTGTATACACATACGATGACTTCTTCCTTGATAAATCTTCCTGAATATGCCTTCTTTCTACTTCTTTCCTTGTTACTTTGCTTGACAACCATGCTTGCCTCATATCGTAGCAGTTTTTCCAAAATTCTGAGTAAATGTGGTTTCACATTTCATCTGAAAACTTGGCATCACATTTGCAAGGGCATTTATCTATATCACATCCATTAAATATTGGGTGTTTTTCTTTATCACGAATGATCTTTTTTTGTTGTATCATTGATTTCCTCCTTTTTTTTTAACCTCAGAAGCAACAGAGGTGTGATGGGACGCCATTTTATTGTCATACACTGCTTCATAAGCATCGGAAACTCCAGGAGATTGAACTTCGATAGCAGCTGCTATATTATTCTCTTGAATGCATGAAATGTCTTGCTCTTCTGTCCTCAAAGGAGAAATATAAACCTATTTATGCATTGCATTTAGGTAGCACATACAATAATTTGGGGAATTACTGCATTATCATAATGATTATCATCACCATCATCATCTTCCCCTTACCTCCCCCACCACCACCTTAATTTATGCTTGTTACCTTGTATACACAGCATAACGGTGCGAGTATTTTTGTGTTAACAAATGGACACACATATAACTTAGAGGCATACAAATATTTAAGGCTTGCTCCTGAATATAAATATATATATAAACAACAATATATTAAAGATAAACGATATTGAAAGTCAAATGTCGGTGACTCAGCAAGAGATGCTGGCAGCTGCGCAGTGCTGTGAACATGGTAAACACACACAATGCACAAAAGAGAACATAATCTGGATCCAAATAAAAAAAAAATCAAATCCTAAATTACCGGTTTATAGACCGACAATTCACATAGTGTTCTTTTAAAAATTTGAAGACGTGTGATGGTGTATTGTAATTGCCAGCCATGGCTACCAGCTCTTCTGCTTTAACGACAAGATTATCTCTGACTAAATTAAAAAGATAAAACTTGACATAGGCAGAAAAAAACTCTTGTACATTTCAGTACAGACGCGTAGCTCACAATTTGTTCAGGAAAAAACAGGTTGCTGCATGAGAGGAGCGGCAATAAATTGATAGAAAGCTTACATATTTGATGTTTTACGTCTGGATATCATGCTACATATAAATGAAATGGACCGAATATTCAGTATAATCGGTGTTTAACCTCTGCATATTCCGTGTTTCTTCTATGTTAATCATGTTAGTGTCGCGTATATTCTGTGTGTGGTCAATTTCTAACTCAAAACGAGTGAATGATGGGTGTAAACCAATGCTAGAAATGGAATCTACGGGTCGAACTACATAGGAGTCAATATATAACTCAAATTTGGAAAATTTGTATATTCAGTGTTCTTCCTTTTCAAGGTAGTAATATTAGTTTCCTCCATTTTCCATTTGACAATTATTTGTTTGAGTATGCTACTTGAAGTAGTTTAATTGCAGGTTATAATTTTTTCATCTATTCACGCTTCTTCTTCTATATTTGTAGAAAGGTATCATTTCACAAGTGATTGAGTTTTCGAACAAACATCCCTGGATCTATGGCGTGTATGTTTTGGTTCTTGCAATCCCTGTAGTGCTTATATTCCTATGTTGCTGCGCAGAGGTAAGTGATCATACTAGTTTGGTAGTTTTTGGTATTGTCATAACATCTGAACTTAGGGTGGGTGTGAGGGGCTGTCCTTATTCTTCATTAATGATACTCTCATACTTCAGGATGTGAAAGATGATAAGGATGCTCTGAGGAAGAAAACAGATGAACCCACAGCCGATGATTCAAATAAAGATGGAGAAGAAAATGCTGAGGGAATGAATGGGGCAAAGGAAACTCAGGAACAAGAAAATGTTAGTGAAGATAAAGATGATGTGGTAGAAGGAGAGGAAGAAGAAGAGGAAGATGAAAAGAAAGTAGAGGCTGTCTCTTCAGAAAGTGAAACTGAAAATTCTAAAGTAAGGCATTTTATGTATTTCACTTAAGATTTTAATTTTTCATATAATGCCATTTTCCAAAAGGGGGGTTTTGCTTTTCATGACTTCCTGTTGGTCTTTTATCCCCTATTTGAATTTATAGTGCCTTCCACAAATTCCTGTGGGTCCTTTTTTCCCTAACATCATCTCCAGTAGCAGTGCCTCCCATGAATCCCCCCTCCCTGTAAGGGGCATGGTGATTTGCTTTCCTGGTCGCCGTGCTGATTGGACTCAGTGCCCTGTATGGACCCAGCTTAACCTCTTCTTTCTGACACCCTGTCTTCTTACCCTGCTTCCTCACTTTCCCTACAGCCTCTCCCACAACTTTCTATGGTTATCCTTTAATTTCACAGGGTAGACGTGGACCATCTTCCTCTCACCCAACCATCCTGGATCCGGGCTGAGGGGGGAGGGGCAATGCCCCCTCACCCCTGACCTCAGGTTTGGGGTGGTTGTTTTTTAACAACCTTCCTCACCCCTCCTGTCATGCTCTTTCTCTTTCCTTTCATGGACTATCAATTTTATGCCCAGCGCAAGGTGAAGCGGCCATGCCAAGGACAACATCCAGCCCCGGCAAAAATCAGGGCGCTCTCACCTCCCCCGAGTTGTTAGACTCACAGAAGGCAACACCCTTTGAAGTTGGGGTGAGGTCATCTTTTCCGGGTTTCTAAAGCTGCTCCCTGAAAGAAGGATAGCACTAAAGGAGCCTTGGCTCCAATACCCACCTCGAGTGCTAGGCTGGGTGATTCGGACGCTTTTGATCCCCCAAAAGAGGGATCCCCGAAGCGGAGGGAGGAAAAGACCGCATGGCGAGCCCAACCTCACCCGATAAGTCCTCGAAGGTGACAGCGCCTTCAGTGCCTTGTCCGGCGTTCGGTTTCCTGGAAGCGCACGGCCATTCCTGTGAGGCTTTTCTCTTCGAAGAGGGCCCCCGCATCTCTTCCGAGTTAGCCTTGGAGGGCATATTCCTTGAACGGAATTTCCGCACACCCCAAGCCAACTGGGAGGAGCTGTGGAGGCTTCTTTCTTCCCGTTTGCCCTTAGCTATCTTTTTGCATGGGAACATGCTGGGTGTGTGCCCCCTTCCCACCCTCCCGGCGTATAAGGGTCTTTGCGACCCCTCACCGCGGGATGGGGGCCGGGCAGGAAGATGTGTCATTTACACCCAGAATGATGCCTCCATTCTTCTCTTAGCTTTGAATACCTCCTTTCAGGGAGTAGATGTACACTTGCACCTGGATAGGAGGTATACTGTCTTTTCTACATACATTCCACCGCCAGTCGAGTTCGACGGGTAGGGAACTATTTTTTTGCTTTAAAGCATTCCATTTGGGTCATAAAACACATATGTATATACAACTTTTTTTTATTGAACATTGAAGGAAATGCAGGAAAATAAAATGATTCCACATTGAATGAAGCATTCAAAGGGAAAAAAACTCAAAAATAAAATGATTTGGAAAATAACAAAGAACCTTGAATTTAGTAACCATATTTCCTAAAAATAAAAGTTAATTCTTTTTTCATTAATCTTAATATAATAATATACACACAATTTATTTTTTATGAAATGTAATAAAGCAATTTTGCTCTTTCAACAAGCATAATGAGATGTTGCACTTGTTACACTTCATATATGCGTAAGCTTTGATGCAGCATTTTCATCTTTACTTTAGATTAGTAGGTACAGGAAGATGATCAAACTCATCCAAATGAACATCATTGACTAGCCTTGTTGCTGTCATTCTTTTTTCATTTTTACTGACTTTAGTATCATTTGACGGCCTACCTTTTTGCCCGGTTGTACTTTTACCAGCATTATGTAACTATAGGTTAGGAAGGCTATTGAGACTGGTCATTTACTCCCACTCAGGGGCCGAGACCGCCCTGCCAGGCCATTAACGACCTCGGTATGGCAGCACTTATAGCTAAATAGGTCCTATAAAACAAACAGATTATAGGTAGCAGGAGTACTAGAATATATATACATACATACATACACCGCCTCAGCCGGCGGGCTAAGCCACGTGAGGGGGTGGTGTTTGTACTGCACCATCAAGCTAGGGGGAGGAGATGTCTCTAGCAACCAACCGCTAGCCGGGCGGAGGAGATCCTCGACTGATCCAACGGCCAATTGTAGGGGAATAAACCCCGAAGACGGACCAGTACGCTGTGATCACCAACTCCGGCAGCTCCTGCAGCCAATCTGGTGACAAAAGTACTGCTCTGCATTCCTTCGGATGACGCCGAGAGGGGGATCTTGACGACTGGGCAACCCAGGATCTCTCTATTGTCTTTCGTGACAGAAGGGTGCCAACATACACTACACCACATACAAACATATATATTTATATAGTGTAAGCCGTACTTATATCAAATAAAATTTGTGCGGTTATAGAAGATGTAGACCTAGCCTTTCTAGCTAAATAGGCCCTATAGAACTAAAAACAAATTATAGGTAGCAGAATTACTAGAATATATATATATATATATATATATATATATATATATAGTGTGTGTAAACAGAGTACTTATATCAAATAACAAAGTTTGCAGTTCTAGATGATGTAAACCTATCCTAATTCAGAAAATTGTGTAAACTTTTTTCTTTATACTAATACTTATGAAAAGTCCAATGGTGCCACATGGAATCATGTAAGTTAGAAAACATATTGCACATACAAATTTTATCCTGAATGTATAACTAACATTCTAATCTCATCTATAAACTTACTTCTATGTAATAAAATAGAAATGGAAATGAAAAACTATGCTTACCTTATCGTATTCATCAGTCAAATATCTGTGTATAATGCACTGATCCTAATGGCATTGACAGTCAAAACTATTTCATATCTCGAGCTGATACCAGGTATAAGTAAACAAAAACATACCAAGTTTCCCATTGGCAACCCATAAAACATTTTGATGCCACACAAACTCATTGGACACTTTATAAGTAAAATTATAAATATAACTATTGATGATGCCATATGGAATCATTGGGAGCAAAAGGGTTAATCCCAGGGGTCAAATCCTTCCCGACCTGATCGACTAGCTGGAGATGACTGTCCTAAATGTGGATGAGTTTAGGCATCACTGCCCGAGAACCGCCATTTTCGTGCCTCGATCTATCTTTGTACTCTCCGGATGCATGGCCTGATTTTGGGTGGGTGGGGAGTGGTCGATGGCCTCCATGGTAGTGATCACTTTCCCATTTAAATATCATTTTTTTTTGCCGCAGATGCCTGATTGCCCGCCCTGGTGGTGCTTGGTGCTGGTGCTGGTGCGGGTGCGGTAGTCCGCATTTCAGGAAATGATTGATTTTCCCGTCTCAGTCGAGGAGTTTAGGTTGGTGAATGAGGCCGTTGAGTTCTCCAGCAACCTCATTGCCATGGGCTTGACTATTATTCAGAGAACGTTTGGAGTTTTGCACGCCAACCGCTTCCGTGGTGGTCAGCCGAGTATAAGGCGGCGCTCAAACAGAAGCGTTATGCTTATAAGGGCATAAGCGCTGCCCGAACAATTTCGTTGAGCTAGCGCTAAGTTCCAGTATGTTTCGAACTACGCCCGCCGCTCTTCTTGGCGGGCATACGTGTCTTCACTTAACGAGAAGACCCCTTTAGCAGAGGTGTGGAAGCGAGTCAAAAGGATTCGAGGCAAGTTCTCGCAGGACCCTCCTCCCGTTCTCTAGGAGAATGGGACCGCAATCTCGGACCCCGCGTCCGTGGCGAAATCCTTCGCGACCGCTTTTTCCGCATTCTCTAGCCGGGATGCTGCTCCACCAGCATTCAATACACGTCGTGATGTCGCGGAAGGCCGCCGGCTGGACTTTACCTCCAGAGGCGGAGAACCCTTCAACGACAAGTTTACTGTGAGTGAGTTGCACTCCGCTCTCGCTTCGTGCGCGGACACCGCCCATGGTCCGGACGATGTCCCGTACGCCATGCTTCGACACCTGGGTGGAGGGTCTTCTCCCAGATTCCTGGCGATTCGCTACTGTGCTCGCCTTTCGCAAACCGGGGAGAGATCACTCTACTCCGACCGGTTTCCGCCCAATCTCTCTAACCTCTTGCGTGTGCAAGTTGATGGAGAAATTGGTAAATGTTAGACTAGCCTTTTTCCTGGACAGCGGAGGCCATCTGTCTTCTGCACAGTGCGGCTTCCGCAAATTCCACTCTACTTCGGATGCTCTGCTCTGACTGGAAAATGCCGTCCGTGAGGATTTCCTTCGTAGACAGCACTACGCCAGGGTGTTTTTCGATCTGGAGAAGACCTATGATACCGCATGGCGATACAGTATCAGAGACTCTCCACACGATGGTGGCGAGGGTACGCCTCCCAGTCTTTATATCTGAATTTTTGCGAGATCGTCAATTCCGCGTACGGGTGGGGGGAGCCCTCTCCGGCCCAAAGGAGCAGGAAGAGGGTGTCCCGCAGGGAAGTGTCCTCAGTGTCACACTCTTTGCCCTGAGCATCAACGGCATCACCTCGGTGCTGCCGGAAGATGTTCTCGCTACGCTCTACGTGGACGACCTTTCGATCTCTTTTGGCGCGGCCCAGATGCCAACTCTGGAGCGTCGACTCCAACAGGCATTGAACCGCGTCTCTCACTATGCCGAAGCGCACAGGTTTCGGTTTTCTTTGGCCAAGACTAAGGTGGTGCACTTCTGCCGCCATCCACGGCTTCACCCCGACCCAGATTTGTTTCTTAATGGGGTGCGCCTGGATGTGGTTGAGTCGCACCGTTTCCTTGGTCTTGTATTCGACGGACGCCTTACCTGGGAGGCTCATATTCACAGCCTTAGGGTCTCTTGTACCCGCGCCATGGACATTCTCCGTTCCGTGACGTTCAGCGCTTGGGGCGCTGATAGGGCTACCGCCTTACTTTTTTATCGATCCTTTGTTCGCTCGAAGCTCGACTACGGATGCGAGTTTTATGCATCCGCAGCCGAGCGTTTATTGCAGAAGGTGGATTCAATCCACCACACCGGCCTTCGCCTTGCGACCGGTGCCTTCCGCACTTCCCCCATTGAGAGCCTGTTGGTCGATGCTGGGGAGATGCCACTCGCTCTGCGCCGCGTGCAGTGCATCACTCGCCTGTACGCGCGAGCCCGGCGCCTCCCTCAGTCGCCAACAGCTCTCACTGCATCCGCAGCTGATCTCGATGGTGCCTATGCCGCCGAGAGACGCCAGTCATACCCTAAGCCCTTTGGGTTTAGGGCCAGGAAACTCCTTCGAGAGGTAGATATAGCTCTCGGGCTGGTGGCGCCCCTGGTTCTGCCCAGGACGCCACCCTGGAGGGTACCACATTTGGCTATTTGTCGCCACGCCTCTGCTCCCAAAGCTTGTACTGCGCCGGGAGTATTGCGTTCGACCTTTTTGGAGCACACATCGTGTCACGCTTGTACCGTGCCAGTGTATACGGATGGCTCCAAGTCCCAAGAGGGGGTCGGCTTCCACGCCGTATCCCCTCTGTTTGAAGTCAGCGGGGCTCTACCAGGCGCTGCGTCTGTCGTCACGGCCGAGCTGGTGGCAATACACCACTCGGTACGGGAGATTACGCGACGTGCCCGGTTCGGAGACCGGATTGTGATCTATAGCGACTCACAAAGCGCCCTGAGTGCTCTCGGGGCATTGGAATCTCCGCATCCCCTGGTTCGCGATATCCGTGACGCCACGGTTTTGGCGAGCCGGGCAGATGTCGAGATTATCTTCTGCTGGGTTCCTGGACATGTAGGAATTGCGGGGAATGAGCGCGCCGATGAGGGCGCCAAAGAGTCCGCGAGGACTCTGCGACCGGACCAGCGTTTCGCTCTTCCTTACACTGACTACATGGCAGGAATACGGGCAGCTCTTCGGACTGCTTGGCAAAGAAGATGGGAGACGGTTTAGGGGAACTTAAAGTTGCGTGCCATTGCGCCGCGACTGTTCCCATGGACCTATCCCCCAATGCCGCGGCGGCTTCAGGTTGCTTTCTGTCGTCTCCGAATCGGCCACACTCGTGTGACGCATCGCTATTTGATGGAGCGCTCGCCTGCGCCCTATTGCAACGACTGCGTCGTTCCCCAGACTGTTCGGCACATTCTTGTCGAATGTCCCAGTCTGGGTGATTTTCGCGCACGACACCTGTCACGGTACCGGGATTGGCGGGGTCGCTACCGCCTGTCCCTTGTACTCGGGATGAGTGCGTGCACATCGACTGGTGGACTTATTGACTTTTTGGGGGAGGCCGGCCTTCTCCCTATTATTTAAGCAGGGTTTGTTTTTTTGTTTTGTTTTGTTTTTTGCATTTGTTTTTGTTTTTTTCCTTTCCCCCATTTAGGGTGTTTTTTTTTCTTCGTTTAATTTTATTTTAAAGTAGCCTAGAACTAGGCCAGTTTTAATACGGCGACTAATGCCCATGTAGGCAGTCGCAGATGAGCTCTTAAAAAAAAAAAAAATAAAAAATAATTTTTTGGCCAAGACTAAGGTGGTGCACTTCTGCCGCCATCCACGGCTCCACCCCGACCCAGATTTGTTTCTTAATGGGGTGCGCCTGGATGTGGTTGAGTCGCACCGTTTCCTTGTTCTTGTATTTGACCGACGCCTCACATGGGAGGCTCATATCCGCAGCCTTAGGGTCTCTTGTACTCGCGCCATGGATATTCTGCGTAGGGCTACTGCCCTATTTTTTTATCGATCCTTTGTTCGTTCGAAGCTCGACTACGGATGCGAGTTTTATGCATCCGCAGCCGAGCGTTTATTACGGAAGTGGATTCGATCCACCACACCGGCCTTCGCCTTGCGACCGGCGCCTTTCGCACTTACCCTATTGAGAGCCTGTTGGTCGATGCTGGGGAGATTCCACTCGCTCTGCGCCGCGTGCAGTGCATCACTCGCCTGTACGCGTGAGCCCAGCTCCTCCCTCAGTCGCCAACAGCTCTCACTGCATCCACAGCTGATCTCGACGGTGCATATGCCCCTGAGAGACGCGTCATACCCTAAGCCCTTTGGGTTTAGGGCCAGGAAACTCCTTCGAGAGGTAGATATAGCTCTCGGGTCGGTGGCGCCCCTGGTTCTGCCCAGGACGCCACCCGGGAGGGTACCACATTTGGCTATTTGTCGCCACGCCTCTGCTCCCAAAGAATGTACGGCGTCGGGAGTATTGCGTTCGACCTTTTTGGAGCACACCTCGTGTCACGCTGGAACCATGCCAGTGTATACGGATGGCTACAAGTCCCAAGAGGGGGTCGGCTTCCACGCCGTGTCCCCTCTGTTTGAAGTCAGCGTGGCTCTGCCAGGCCGAACTGGTTGCCATACACTACTCGGTACGGGAGTTTACGCGACGTGCCCGGTTCGAAGACCGGATTGTGATCTATAGCGACTCACAAAGCGCCCTGAGTGCTCTCGGGGCATTGGAATCTCCGCATCCCCTGGTTCGCGATATCCTTGACACCACGGTTTTGGCGAGCCGGGCAGATGTCGAGATTATCTTCTGCTGGGTTCCTGGACATGTAGGAATTGCGTGGAATGAGCGCGCCAAAGAGTCCGCGAGGACTCTGCGACCGGACCAGCGTTTCGCTCTTCCTCACACCGACTGCATGGCAGGAATACGGGCAGTATCTTCGGACTGCTTGGCAAAGAAGATATGACACGCTCGAAAGGAACTTAAAGTTGCGTGCCATTGCGCCGCGACTGTTCCCATGGACCTATCCCCCAATGCCGCGACGGCTTCAGGTCGCTTTCTGTCGTCTCCGAATCGGGCACACTCCTGTGACGCATCGCTATTTGATGGAGCGCTCGCTTGCGCCCTATTGTGACGACGCAGTCGTCCCCAGACTGTTCGGCACATTCTTGTCGAATGTCCCAGTCTGGGTGATCTTCGCGCACGATACCTGTCCCGGTACGGGGATTGGCGGGGTCGCTACCGCCTGTCCCTTGTACTCGGGACGAGTTCGTGCACATTGACTGGTGGACTTATAGACTTTTGGGGAGAGGCCAACCTTCTCCCGTTCATTTAAGGTGGGTTTTTCCTTATTGTTTTCACTGTTGGTCGCACGTCCCTGCGCAGGGGGGAGGCGGACCTCCCGCCGACGCTCGAACCTGCTTGCTTCCTCCTTTTTTTATTGTTGTTTTTTTTGTTGTTATTCTAAAGTAGCCTAGTACTAGGCTGTCGTGGTGAGTACGGCAAAAAAAATACTCATGTCGCTTTCTGTCGTCTTCGAATTATTGGGCACCCATGGGATGGAACACTCGCCCGCACTTTATTGCGACGACTGCGTTGTCCGCAGACTGTTCGGCACATTCTTGTTGAATACACATTCTGGCTGATCTTCGCCCACTTTACCTGTCCCGGTATCGTGATGAGCGGGGTCGTTACCTCTCGGATCCTTGTACTTGGGATGGTTTCGTGTACACAGACTTCTGGACTATCTGACTTTTTGGAGGGAGGCTGGCCTCCATTTTATATTTGACTGTCCTTGTGGTATGTCGCATGTTCCGTTCCTCCTTTAGTGGGAGGCGGGCCTTTACCCGACGCCGGAACCTGCTTCCTTCTTGTTTTTCTGGGGTTGTTTTTGCGAATTTTAGAATAGCCTCCTACCCCTCCCCCCTACAAGGTAGTGGCCAGATGGGCGAATTAAAAAGGAAAGCGCAGCATCTTCCGCAAGTATGTTTGGGATTTGTGGCAAGGAGGGACTAGTCTATCCATTTTAGACTGGAATATTGGTCGGTACGGAATTTGCTATCACGTACCAAAAAGTCCGTCATCCTTCGAGTGATTAATCGGCATCTGATCTCCGGCCTCCTCCCTTCCCTACTGTAATGCAAGTTGTACCATGACCTACTCACCGAATATCATACTAAATACCCATTCCGCCTTCTAGCAGAGGAGTCAATTTATTTATGATTCTTCTCTTTTGTAATTCTACAAGGTTTTACACTAATTTTAGGTTGTTTTTTTTTCGTTTTGTGTGACCTGTTTTGATTCTTGAACCTTTTTGTGCATCTTAATCGCCGCCAGCGAGAGTCCATTGGGTTTGGGTAGTTGCACCAAATTATAATTCCATACCCGAGATCGCTGTTCCCCTTCCCTTTCCCTCCTCGCAGTTTGATGAACTTGCGTAAGTTAGTGGCATTACTTTCTCCTAATGAAACAAGTACATACTTAGATTAGGAGAACATTTAAAGTTTTCAGGAACAAATTCTTGGTAAGCACACAAGAATTTGAACGCTCTTGCCTGCCTCTATCGCACTTTTTACTTCTTGAACACTTACAAACTCTCAACTTTCCACTTCTGCACACTTGGTCTGTTAAAGGGTTGCTTTCTTTCCGGATGTTACCAATTTATTTTATAACCATGTACATTCTTCGTGATTTTTCCCTTAAAAACATTCAGTTGGCTTCATTATTTTGATTAATTTATTCTTTGTTTTTAGGGAGAAACCCGAACATCCCCAAGGTTGAGAAAAGTTCGGAAGGACTAAAGACGATGCCTTTCTACTATTACAAACTTTAAAGCCTTTGTGTATAGCAACTCGATCATGTTGAAGTCATCATGTTCCATCACTCATTTTCAGTTGTTTGCTTTCAATTGAAATAGCGTCGGGTCTAGTCAGTAAAATTTGCTGTTATCATTCAATTTTGGGAGATATTCTTATGATAATGGCTGTGAATTTGATTTTGAACTTCATTAAAAGATGATTTAGTTTTTGTGTGGGCAGGAATCATTTTGCAGCTTAAGAATCATTCCAGTTAGTACATTTATTCTCACATTGCCTATTATAACTGTACAGCCTTAATTGAAAATATGGGAACTTGTTTGTTTCTGGTTATTGTAGTTAGTAATGATTGTTTCTTAACGCAATAATTATGCTAATTTTCGTATTTATTATTGTATTTGTCAGTATTAAGTATTCCACCTCTTTTGACTACTTTGATTTGGTTGTTTTTCACATTGTGACTTTATTATACGCTGATCTACTTGATAAGGATATAAATTTTCTCTTTTATTTGATATTTCTCTAATTAGTTAGCTGAAACACAGCGTTGTATGTTAAGAGCTCCGATGATCTGACCGGCCATTAATAAAACTATTCAGCATCATTTTTCCTATATGAGGGCATGATTCTAAGGTTATAATTTTGATAATATATATATTTAGAAATATTTAATAGTAATTTTTCTTTAAGAATATAATTTACTTTTGGGATTTTTGCTGTATTTATATGGAATTTAAAGACGGTAATTATAATAAATGTTATGTAAATAACGAACTTTTATTAAACATTTGAAAACAGTTACCTTGTACAAAAGTAAAATAAACTCTTTAAGTTTATCATATTGGATGATCATAATTCTAGGATTGACTGTCCTAAAAAGTTAAAAATTAGATGGAAACTAAATAAGGGTGTGTGAAAACCTAAACTAGGTCAGTTCAATCATTTAGAGAAATGCAACCAGACTAAAGCTGATTCCACGAGAAATAAATGCTGTGAAATAAAAATAGGGAAAACTTGTCGATGGTAAAGTCAGTTCTCAGGGGAGTATCAGTCTATCCACGCGACTTACAAATAGATGATGCATTCACGTGTAGTGAGCTACGACCACCTGTAGCTGCCAGCACGATGGTTGTATACTTACGAAATCGATGAAAATATGTATATATTCCAGAAGAAATGATTTATGAGCCAAAGATCACACAGACGCGATTCGATGAAGCAAGCAAGGTATTCATAAAGCACTGCACTTGTCATAAATTAGACGGTCAGAACACCATGCACTAACGTTTAACTTCTGCAATGGGTTGGGTGGTAATTTTTGTGAAAAAAATAATGAAAATATAATGAGGAAAAATAAAATAAAACAAATTCTCCAGATGTGATCACCCAAAACTGCAATATTACAAACACCACGCTGTAGTCGTGCAAATAACTCCTAATGCACATTCCTAAAACCTTGCAGGTTTGGCCATATGCAGTGGCCCTTTCCCGACGGACGCTGGCTGGACGAGTATGATTAAGGATTTTTTCTCCCGCCTAGAATATAAGGCGATATACGAACGAGGTCAAATCGAGTAATTTTTTTAATAATGATGTTACTAAATGGGGAAAATGTGTTTACGACAGCCGCAGGTCATATTGACGTCTTGGGATGGTACAATCCTCCAAATGTGAGCCCAAGTGTAGTTGTAATTGCCATTTAAATGAAGGACAGGGAGGAATATTAAAAGTCACCACCTGAAGCCAAGGAGGGAAGGAATCCCTGCTACGCCCCTATCAGGAATGAAATCTGTTTGGAAACGAGCTTGTAAACTGACAAAAAAAAAAGAGAAGGGTGTAGAAGGATTCAATATATAGTTTCCATCGAGTTAGAATCCAGGAAAATTAAGTGACAATATTCGTGCGATTAGTTCGGCAGCCTTGTCTACTGCAAAAAGATAGCTAAGGGAAAACTAGTAGACGAGCCTATGCAACTCCTCCCAGAGTCGGGTAATCCTATTGAAGGAATATGCCTTGAAGCCCTAGCTCGGAGGACGAACTCATCCCGGTACCGCTGTCGGCGACTGAGGGAGGCGGAGGGCTCGCGCGTACAGGCGAATAATGCCTTGCACAGCGCAGAGCGAGTGGCATCTTCCTAGTATTAACAAGTAGGCTCTCAATGGGGGAGGTGTGGAAGGCAATGGTCTCCAGGCGAAGGCCGGTGGTGGATCGAGTCTACCTTTCGCAATACACCCTCGGCTGCCGATGCATAAAACTCGCACCCGTAGTCGAGCTTCGAACGAACAAAGGATCGATAAAATGTAAGGTAGTAATCCTATTAGCGCCCCAGACGCTGAACCTCACGGCACGAAGAATATCCATGTCGCGGGTACAAGAGACCCTAAGGTTGCAAATATGAGCCTCCAGGGTGAGACGTCGGTCAAATACCTGACCAAGGAAACGGTGAGAGTCCATCACTTCCAGGTGCATCCCATTAAGAAACCAGACTGGGTCAGGGTGGAGTCGTGGATGGTGGCAGAAATGCACCACCTTAGTCTTGGCCAAGGAAAATCGAAGCCTGTGCGTTTCATTATAGCGAGAGACGCGGTTCAATGCCTGTTGGAGTTGACATCTGGGCCGCGCCAAAAGAGATCGAAATGTGGTCCATGTAGAGCGAAGAGAGTGAGATGATCTTGAGCAGCACCGAGGTGATGCCGTTAATGATCAGGGAACAGAGTGCGACACTGAGGACACTTCCATGCCGGACTTCCCCCTCCATTGGGTTGGAGAGGGCGCCCCTCAAAAGTACGCGGAATCGACGATCTCGCGAAAATTCAGATATAAAGATTCCGAAGCGTCCCCTCGCCCCCATCTCGTAGAAAGTCTCATGATACCGATGTCGCCTTCCGCGACATCATGACGCGCTGGCTTCAAACGCTTTCTGTTTATCCGTTGCACTGATGACTGTTTTCTTGGCTCCTTCTTCTCCTGCCCATGAACCTCCTCGATCACGACCCGCGCTCACCTAAACGACAGAACTGAACACTTTTACGACAAAATGTTAGGCGTGGTGACCATAACCGTTCAAAAGCCGGTCACCAAGCTCGATCTGTCATCCTGACCTGCATACCAAACCACGTCTAGCATTTGGTCCATATTTTCCGAAGGGTTGGCGAAAAAAGCGTTTACCACCTCGCCTAGTGATAGCGGCCGTGGCAAATTATAGGCGCCCTTGTTGGGGTCAGTGTTGGCCGTCACAGGAAGGGGTGGCGAATTTCTTCTTCGTGGTGATGGATAACTCCAGTAGAAAACATACTACTCACTCAACACAAAAGAAAATATCCTAAGCAAACAAAATTTAAACCAATTTACATAAGGCAAGTATTTGGACAAGCATGTTGGTCAAGATACATCGCTCTCAAAACACAAGACAATAACCCCTTTGCGTCCTAGAGCTCCGAGAAAGGCTACAAACCGTAACCTGAGAGAGACAGCCAGAATTTTTGAAAAAACGCAAACAAACCGAAGCAACGATCAAACACAAAAAGAGAAGAAATCTCGAAAAACTTACTGGCCCTCACCGCAACAGACAAAAACGAACACATCAGAGTGGGGACCGCCCTGTTCAGCAGCTTCATACCTGGCCCAAATAATTCCGAAACCTTTATATGTAAATCCATCACAAAAAACTATTCTAGGACGACAGTCACCAAATAAAATCCGTCTCCATTTTCCAAAAAAAGATCACCAACACGACAAATCCCATTCAAAATAGTAAAAATAGCATTCAAGCAACAGACCATTCCCAGTAAAATTAGATTTGCAAGAATATAATCCCTATCCAAGAAGAGTTGTCGACAGCCATACAATTCAAATCCTGCTTAAAGTTCCGACATCCCGCCAAATATTGTTTCTAAGACCCACAGATGTTTCAAATGCTCAAGCAAGGAACACAAAAGTGTGGAGTGCCAATTTCCTTTAAAATGCTACCGTTGCGGTGCTAAGACCATCATGCCTTCCGCAAAACTTGCCCCACTTCTTATTCTACCAAGAAGTTAGAATACGAATGTCACACTGAGGAATCTACCGTCGTCAAGCTATAGCAGATATGGCAGAAGAGGGCAGACAACTAAACAAGAAAAGATAAGCAGATGTTGTAGGTGCCCCCTTCCCTGCCGAAAATAAAGATCGTGCAAGAATAGCGACCTAAAACAAGGTCTCCTGACCAAAAAGTCGCGTACTCTCATGCTCTCATTTATGACCTTACGACCTTCAAAACTTCCAACAATTCCCGAACTAACTTTTAGAGTACCTTGGTAATTCTGTCATTCGAAAGAGAATGAGGAACAACATAAGGGTTTGAAATTTCATTTGAATCGGCCGAAGTTATGATGTTATAGTAAAAAATATAATCCCGAGCTAACCTTGGGAGTACTTTGACAATTATATCATTTGGAAGAAAATGTAAAACAATATAAGAGATTAAAATTTCGTTAGAATCGGCCGAATAGTTATGATTTTATTGCCAAAACAAAATAATTATCGGGCTAACCTTAGGAGGACCTTGCCAATTATATCATTCAAAAGAGAATGCAAAACAACATAAGGGTTTCAAATTTCCTTAAGTAAAATCGGCCGAATAGTTATGATGTTATTGCCAAATAATTCCAGAGCTAAACTTGGGGGACTTTGGCAATTGCATTATTCGAAAGAGAATGTAAATAGATATAAGGGTTTCAAATTTCGTTAGAATCGGCAAATAGTTACAATGTTATTACAAAAAAAAAAAGCAAAACGGTGACCGACCGACATAGTGAGATGTAGGAGTCGCCCGCGAATAGACTCGTACGCGACTAAAAATATGAAAGCCCTTTCAAGCATATGACCGCAAACAACAACATCAATGCCCCAGCATACCACAACCAACACCCATGCACATAAAAGAACGAGGCAAATCTCTATCTAATCACGATCGTCCTTTTCATCAACTCAAAGTCCAGAAGCCAAATTGAATCGCAGACATAGTGCCTATAACGAAGATTTGTCCGAAAATTAAACGTCCGTATTTCCTACCAAAGAGAAAAGCACACCGAACCATGGCCGTATATCTCTCGACACAGATGTGGAAAGCCAGAACACCACAACAACAACTCTCCAGCATAAACCAACCAGTATATATACACAGAAAAGAGTGAGACAAGTCTCTTCCCTATCCCGATCGTCTCCTTCACCAACCAAAAACTCAAATGTTAAATTTACTCGTAGACACAGTGCTTGGAGTGAAGATACCGTCACATTTGAGGATGAACTAATTGGATCCCCAAACGAAGAGGTGAATACACCAAAGAGCTGCCATACATCTCCCGAACCAGCTGCACTGAAAGCCAGAACTTCACGGTAAATTGTGATATCTCATATCAGAGTACTAGTTAACAGAAACACACACCGCTCTTCATCCTCTTCTTCAAATACCCCCATCAGAACCTCACATACAATAATTAAGCCAACTACGTGTGACTAATGTGGAACGTCGATTGATAAAAAATAAAAGCTATGGCAAAGGTGAACAGAACGCCCTCAGCCAACTCAAGAATCTACGAGTATCTCCAATCAGGCACCTTCAAACTCTAGTCAAAAAACGTCCTCCACTTATCAGTTGGACAAAGTACGAGTAAGTCAACCCGAAACGTCACAGACAACAAGGTCAATGATCTAACGCCTCCAGAACATCCAGTTATCCACCCACAGAGGACGATATCACCCAAACTACATCAAATATCACCGATTTCCAAACCAGGTTCATATAAATTAAAAGTACCAAAATTTATACCAATAATTATTAATACAGCCCAACCCGAGAAGACGAACTTGCTAAGATTGGCCAAGAAATAAATAAAGTACCTATCTACTTTCTGCAATGGAATATAATTGGTCTCAAGACAAATTATGAATCCCTGCAGGTCCTTTCCCAAGAATATAAATCTGCATGCCTCAACGAGAACATGCACAGAAGACCTGACCAGTTCCTTTAAAACAAATTTCAATTTTTCTTTAGAAACGCAAAACTTGGCAATAATAACACATCCTGCAAACCTCATCAAGAATTAACTCTTCCTCCACTCGATGGTCGAATGAAAAATGTAGAAAGAAACCGACCCCATAGAAACTTCCACAACTCTAGATCAATCGCTGACTACATCGAATATAAAAGCCTAAGTGTAATAGTAAAATATGAATTAAAAACAAAACAAATGCGAATCATGGCAGAAATTCACATCACCCACATACTCCACAACACCCATTGGCAAAGTATGGCACCGGATCCACAAAATGACCGGCAACCCCAACATAATACCGACCCATACTAAAAGTAAACATCAGATGGATAAGTCACCCTGAAGATGTCGCCACGACCATCGGCGAAACTCTATGCGTCATTTCTTAAGAGTTTTACAAAGCAGAATTCAAAGAAATCAAATATAACACGGAAAACAATGACATTAACCTCACAACAACAACCCTCCTCCCATATAATGTTGCATTCTCCATGAAGGAACTAAAAGTTGCACTGGCCAATTGTCCGAACACCACTCCCGGAGATGACCAAATTACGGATATCATCCTACGTTGAATGCACTCTAACTGCTGAAAGAGCAACCTCAAAATATTCAACGATCTTTGTCTCACACACACTTTTCCAGCAAAATGGCGTCAAGCCATAATACTGTCCTTTCTGGAACCCCCAAAGGATCCTTCTCAGCCAACAAGCTATAGACCAATTGCCCTTATGTCCTGTCCTGCCTTTGTAAACTCTTAGAAAAAATGGTTAATGAAAGAGTGAAATCGCATCTTGAATCGTAAGGGTTCATCTCACCCAACCAATACAGCTACCGAAAAAAACCCAGATCAACTCTGGATCCTCTAACATTACTAGAAACTGACATCGGACGCGCCTTCTCAGATGGCGGCTTTGTCACAGCAATATTTTAGACGAGTGTCTGGAGACGCCTGATACTCAACTAGCTAAACTGAATGGAAGTCGGAGGACACTTACCAATTTTTATAAAAAGCTTTCTCTCAAACAGGAGCTTCCGTGTAGACCTCCAGGGAGCTCGCTCCTACATTTTTCAACAGTTTGAGGGCGTTCACAATTATGCATCTTAGTACCATTCTATTTACTTTATCTATCAACGAGTTACCTCTCCACGTCCCACGGTCAATAAAATGATCCTTGTATGTTGAAGACTTTACAGTAGGACATAGAGGAACAAATGAAACAGAAGTTAGACGACAGCTTAAGATGCCATCAATTATATCCTACCCGGACCGAAATGGATTCAAGATCTGAAGAGAAAAAACACCCAAGTAACCTTCAATAAAAGAAGGCAAGTGCCCATAATCCCACTATTTATGGCAGAAATCTGACCACACCAAATTCCTGGGCCTTATATTTGACCAAAGAATGGCATGACGACATCAAATAGATGACCTTCGAAGATGCACCATTCACTCCTTTAATCTACTAACCAGATTATGCCACTTACACTGGGGAGGCAACCGAAAACACTCCTACATATTCATCGAACGTTACTGCTCCCCAAAATGGATTATGGCAGTCAGTCTTTGCTGCCGCTAAAAAAATGTCTGGTGAGCAAATTAGACTCGATTAATCATCAAGCTACCAGGCAATGGCTTCGCCACTGCCCCCTACGGGGAAAGCTTACGATTCGCTACTAAGATTAAAATTTAAAATCTAAAAAAAAGCAGCCATGGTTAAATTTTTATAAATTTTCTGAACTTCGCCAATTATAATCATTTTAAAAAAGAACTCTAAACTAAATTTCCCCCCTTTCAAAATATCACGTTGCTAAAATATAGTTATAGAAGAAAATATATAAAAATAAATTATCTGAACTTCACCATTTGTAATTCTTTGGGTTTAAAAGATTCACAAAATTTCGATACATATATTTATTTCTGAACTTCACCATTTTGTTTTTTGATATTATAACGAATTATTAGAAATAACTTTGATAAAAAACATAAGTCATAACCAAACTAAGATGAAATTATTAGTCAAATACTCAAAAATATCCCCTTCTTAAATTATAGAGTTAGTGAAGTGATGGTGATGATGATGATGATGATGATGATGATGATGATGATGATGATGATTAAAAAAGCAACGGGAGCCTTCAAAAGCTGTCCTGTCACTATTCATAAAATAGGCCTGTTACCCCTAAAACTTCGAGAGACAAGTATGGTCTAAAATACTTGATCCGCTTAAACCGTGAGAGCTCCAAACCTTTACGAATCATCCAAAACACAACTCCACCGAAAAGATTCAGCCCGCGCACATACTATCCATACGCAATGCGCATACATAACACATTAGAAGAACTGCAATTTCCAACGTTAAAAGTCCTCGAAGGAAATCCTGATATTCAATCTTGGAAGACAACAAGCTCAAAGTTATGTTAACCAATAGTAAATTACCCTAAATCTTCCCTTCTACCTTCAACAGTTTCTCAGCTCAGTAACAGGAGAGGGCGTTGGCTGTGCAGCTTTTTTTCAGGAGGGAACCAGATGGTGCACTTACCATTAACAGCGGAACTGACAGCAATTTACATGGCTTTCAAAGCCACAAACAAAAATGGCCTACATATTTATACCATATTCACTGATTCCGCAAGCGCCTTACAACTCTTGCAGAGTCCAGCAAAGCACCACCTTCTCGCAGCCGCTATCATATACGAAATAAGCCACATCCCCATGAAATAAATCTATGCGGATGGCTGGGCCATGTAAGCATCACTGAAAACGAACTGGCTGACCAAACAGCTAAAGAGGCGACAAAAAACAACGATGAAGCAGTAAGCGGGCACACCGCTGAGACTACATACGAGGGGCGGTCATAAGTTTTGCGAATCGGTAGGACAAAACAGAGGAAGGGGAATGGCTGTTTGTGGGGGTGTTAGGACAAGTTATGACAAGTCAGGACCTGCAGCCGCACGCTCCTGCCCCATCTATTTAAGAAGCAGTAGCTGATTGCAGATCGTCAGTCACAAATTTTTCAACAATGGAGAAGGTTGAGCACCGCGCAGTGATCAATTTTTGACCAAGGAAGGCAATAATGCAAAAGAGATCCATGAACGCATGGTTTCAGTGTACACCGACACCGCCCCTTTCTATGCAACCATTGCTCGCTGGAATAGGGAATTCCGCCATGGTCGTGAGTCCCTTGAAGATGACCCCTGTCCAGGACGCCCGTCAGACGTAACCAACGAGGACAATGTGGCCCGTGGGGAGAGGATCATCCTTGAAAATCGACGGGCGAAGGTCGAAGAAATCGAGCGAGAACTTGGAATATCACATGGAAGTGTTATCAACATCATCCACGACAATTTGGCCATTACCAAGGTCTGTGCCTGTTGGGTCCCTAGAAACCTCACGCCCCATGATTGACTCCAACGTCGTCAAAGTCCACAAGGCCAAAGTTGCGCAAGCTGCCTGCGCGAGTGCGGATTCGAGGAGCTCAACCCCCCCTCCCTACAGTCCAGATCTGGCCCCTAGCGACTACTTTTTATTCCGCCAGCTCAAGGCTGGACGCCGGTTTGGAGATGATGAAGATGTCCAGCTCGCCGTCCAGGAGTGGATTGAACAGCAGTCGGGAGCTTTCTGGTTGTCGGGAATTCGAAGCCTCAGGGACAAGTGGCGCAAGTGCATTGAAGTCGAGGGTAGTTATATTGAAAAATAATAAAACACTTTTCCTCATATCTCGTTTCCTTATATCCGAATTGCAAAACTTATTGCCCCCCCCCCCCTCATAAATCAAGGTAAGATATGAATCTTCTCCAAATGAAATACAGACTGGCTTACAAATGGCGATCCACACCTCAAGAACATTAAAAGAGAAACAAACAACTGGCCGACATCGGGAAGAAAAAAATAGAAGAGAAAAGGTAGTGATTGGACGGCTACGGCTAGGCTACACTTGGATTACCCATTACTACCGTTTCTCCCCCCCATCACCAATGTAACGGGTACAACGAAAGGATAACCATCATACACATGATAATATCCCGTCCACTGTAAAATGGATAAAGACCAACTCTACGAAATATTCTAAATCTTCATAACACTCGCATCCGTAGTCAAGTTTATAACGAACCAAGGATATAGAGAAGAGCAAGGCCGTAGCCTTATCAGCATACTAGGTGCTGAGACCCTAAGGCTGCGAATATGAGCCCCTCTTTGGTCGAAAACAAAACCAAAGAAGCAATGCGAATCCAAAACTTGCAGGCGAACCGCATTTAGGAACAAGTCCCGGTCGGGGTGGAGGATTTGTTGTCTGCAGAAGTACACCACCTTAGTCATGACCAAGGAAACCAGAAGCGTGTGCGCTTCGGCATAGCGAGAGATGCGGTTTAATGCCTTTTGGTGTCGATGCTCTAGAGTTGGCATTTGGGCCGCACCAAAAGAGATCGAAAGGTCGTTCAACTAGAGCGTAGAAAGAACATATTCCAACAGCACAAGGAAATACCATTGATGCTCAGGTAAAGAGTGTGACATTGAGGACACTCCCCTGCAGGACACACTGTTCCTGTTCCATTGGGCCAGATGGGCTCCACCTACACGTGCGCGGAATCGACGATCTCGCAAAAATTATGAAATAAAGATTGGGAGGCGTTCCCTTGCTCACATCGTGTTGGGAGTCTCCACAATACCGTATCGCCTTGCGATATCATAGGCCTTCTCGAGATTTAAAACACCGCTGCGTAGTGCTGTCTACGAAGGAATTCCTTGGAAAGTTTTTTTTTTCAAATGAATCAGAGCATCCGACGTGGTTTGGATCTTTCGGAAGCCGTACTGACCGGAAGCCAAGTGGCATCTGCTGTCCATGAAAAAGGGCTATTCTAACAATTACTAATTTCTTTATCAACTTGCACTCGCAAGAGGTTAGAGATTAGATATAAATCTGCCGCGGTTATCCGGCTAGCCTGAAGCCTAGGGGCCCGGCAAGAGCAGGGCCCCACTAAAAGCAAAGACTCATGAAACCCTTTTTTCTTTTCGTGTTAAATGTTAACACTATAGATACGGCAAATACAAATAAACACAATTTAAAGCAAATAAACCTAATCTAAAGCCGGTATTGCTGGGCGAGACAACAAATGTAAACGTTGAAAATCGGTACTGTTCCTATTTCATAGACGTCACACGTTTTTCTCATGCTCTCTCTCACTCTCTCTCTCTCTCTCTCTCTCTCTCTCTCTCTCTCTATATATATATATATATATATATATATATATATATATATATATATATATTTCCCTTAGCTACCTACTATATATTCCACTTATTTTCATCGTTTTATTTATTTAGAACCCGAAAGGGGGACAAAATGATCAAAGCCTTCCTTGGAACTATCCATGTCTCTCTCTCTCTCTCTCTCTCTCTCTCTCTCAAAAGAAACCAGAGGGAGAGGTGACGCCCCCTTGTCGCGGGAAGAGAGCTTGTGTGGACCTTTGACTTTTCGAGCTATGTCGGCGGGGGTACCTCTTCTGAGTACCCCTGGCAGGGCTTCCCTTGTCGATTTGGTCGGAAACGAGGTTCCAGACTAAGTGCGTCATTCTTTTTCTTTTTTCTACTCTATCCTTCTCTTTTTTTTACTTTTATCCTATTTCCCACTTATACATATAGAAAAAAATACAAAAAAAGGCCTACTCCTATCATGTTACTCTTTCCCTTTTTTCCCTCTATTCACCTGGCAGCTACCTCACGCGTCAGAAGAGAGGCTTTGGAACCTCTATAAACAACGCCAATCGACGCTCACTGGTTGCGAGAGACTAGAACTAGAGGTGTCCTAGGCGTTGGGGTACGATGAATGGGATGAGGGTAGTGCCCCGTTAACCCCTTCCCTGGCGCGTAATTATTGACCGTTCCCAGTGCCCGTTGACGGGTGCTTCTGGTAGCATTGGTCCGAGGTGACGGCCCTTTGTTCCCATGTTGGTTGCCAGGTCAATAAAAAGCCTTGGGTCGAGTTCCATGGTGGGGCGGGATATCCATTGAACGCTACTCCGAGATCCTGGCCGTTGTGAAGGGAACTAGTAGGAGTTTAGTAAGGGGCGTGCATCGTTGTTGTTCACCTGGTGACAAATCGATGGCCCCCTCGGGGACCGTCTATGCTGCTTGGTTGGGAGCCACGGCACGCCGAGGCTTGACGACTCGGTCGGACGAACAGCAGCACATGGAGCGTGCCTTCTGGAAGACTCCGAAACGACTCCGATCAATAGGCGGGAGTGACTCACGCGGGGAGAACTCACCAACCCCTTTTTATATATTGATTGGTCACAAGCTTAAGAAATAGAGTGTTCAAAATGGCAGGCAAGAAAGGTCCAGCAGCGCTAAAATTCACGTGTGCCACATGTAAGAAGGACAAGTGGTGCGTTGACTTCCCGGAAGGCTGCTATGCGAAATGCCACCCAGGCAGTGTATGCACCACTTGCATTTTAAAGAAGGAAGTGAAGGAAGTAGTCGCCTACTACAGGGAAAGAACTACAGACCTCGAACAGAAAATCGAGAGGCTCAAGGAGGAGCACTCCCACCAGATCCGCAGGCTCGAAGAGAAGTTAAACGAGCTCTCGAGTCCTGTAGCAAACATCACCTTTGCAGAGAGCCCGGGCCCGAATGTGGCAGAGACGCCAAAAGGAAAAAAGAAAAGAAAGACGAAAAAGGGAAAGAAGAAAGAGGAAGAAAAAGAAATAGAAGAATAAAAGGTAGAAGAAGTTAATAAAAAGGATGACAAGGGGGAAAACGTGATAGAGAAGAAGAAGAAGAATAAGAGGAAGAAGAAAAAAGAAAAGCCTGAAAAGACCATGTCGGGGAAGAGAGAGGAATCGGAGAGCTTGCCTCCGAAAATAAAGAATCCGAGATCAGCAGGCAAATGTGCCAGGGTCATCCTTGTGGGTGATTCCCAGGCACGGGACCTGCAGCCCCTGCTAGCGGCCCACCTTTGCACAAGCGTTAAGGTAAGCTGCCTGCCAGGATGTGGTAACCACCACATCAGAGTAGAGGCTGAGAAATCACAGATTTCTGAGAGCTCAGTCGTTGCTCTTTTGGTCAGTGGAAACGACCTCTACCTGAGAGGAGGTAGGGTAGGCCCTACGAATAAAATCCCCCACACGGTCATGGGTGCCGTGGACGACTGTGGGCTGAAAACCCGCAAGCGCGTGGTAGTCGGGATGCTCCCGAGGAGAGGTCCAACACGGACCGCTCACTCGATGAATGCGTCTTTAAACCGGCGCCTGGCAGATTTGTGTACGGCAGAGGGGGTCTTTTTTGTGGACCCGTACCGCACCTTTTATGGTAGAAATGATCTCTACCAAAGAGATGGGGTACATCTTTCCTTTAAAGGAAAGGCCTTTCTGTCGAACATGATCCAGGATGTCGTAGAGAGGACCGAAAGGAGTATCCGGCCCAGAGTGAGGGCGGACGTACGCTAGTACGCCCGTGTCACTCCAGGAACGACCTTCTCAGAGGTCGCAAAAAGGGGTGCCTTGCCAAAAAACAAGCCGGAAAACGGAAGAGCGTAGGGAGTCCTACAGTCGGGGACTCCCTGAAAGTTCTTCTGTTCAATGCGAGGTCAATCAGGAACAAGTTTCCTGAGCTCCGTGGCCTCGTAGCGACGGAAGAACCCGAAATGGTAGCCATAACAGAATCGTGGATAAAAACGTCAAACCGAGACTTTGAAGGCGAATTCACGGTTCCTGACTACCAACTCTTCCACAAAGATAGGCCAGACAGAGAGGGTGGCGGTGTAATGTTGTATGTCAAGGATACAATCAAATCTACGAACTCCAACATTATATCCGATCACGAGCTCCTAGGCGTTGACCTAGAGATAGGTCCTGTCAGATACAAGACCCTGGTGCTTTACAGACCCCCTTCCCAACCCGTTGAGAAGGGCAGGGAACTTTACCAGCTGCTGGGTGAGCTTGTTCAAGGCAGAGTGTGCATCGTTATGGGCGACTTCAACAGACAAGTTGACTGGGAAACCAGAGCAGCCTGTAGCGAGAGCGCGCTACTCCTGGAGTTCGCCAAAAACGAGTTCCTCACTCAATGGGTCAGAGAACCGACGAGAGGAGACAATATCCTCGACTTGGTCTTCACCTCTGAGGATGATATCGTTGAGGATGTCTCTGTAGGCGAAGAGCTCGGTGGCAGTGATCACCAGCTAGTTAGATTTACCGCCAAGATCCCGAAGGTAAGGTCTGTTGCCAGTCAATCAAGGAAACTTGACTTGAGAAGAGCAGACTTTGCAAGCCTCCGTGCTGGGCTGACTGATGTAAGGCTAGTGGTATGCGAAGAGGTTGAGGATTCGTGGAACAATTTCAAAAATAAATTCATGAGTCTTCAATCTAGTTGCATCCCTCTGAAATGCCTCCATCGGTCTTCTGTTCAACCAAAGTGGTTTAATCGAGAAATCGGCCAACTGCTTAGGGAGAAGAGAAATGCGTACCGGCGATCAAAAATCTCGGGTGCCTTTGACGAGTACCGGAGGCTAGCCAGGAGAGTGAAGTCCAGCATAAGGGCGGCTAAGCGTACTGAGGAACTCCGAGTGGCGAGACTCTGCAAGGAGAATCCCAAGGAGTTATTGGGCTATGTAAATAGCCGTAAATCAATCCATCGTAGGATTGGGCCCTTAGTGGACGAGGAGGGTGCATTATCTCACTCAGATGCAGAAAATGATAACCTTTTCAATGAGTACTTCTCCTCAGTGTTCACTAAAGAGTGTGGTCCCATCCCCCAGCCCACGTATTCCTACTCGGGGAAAAAGCTGGATGCAATGTACTTCACCGAAGGAGAAATAAAGAAAAAGATCGCTGACCTAAAGACGAATAAGTCCCCTGGACCGCACGGGTTTCTACCCAAGGTGTTGAAGGAAGTTTGCGATGAAGTATCAAGACATCTGTGCGCTATCTTTAACATGTTAATCCAACCGGATGCGTTCCTAGAGACTACCGTGAGGCGGAGGTGACTCCGATCTTCAATAAAGGAGACCCCAGCCATCCGTCAAACTACCGACCTATCAGTCTGACTTCGATAGTCGGTAAACTCATGGAAAGCATGATGGTGGACAAAATGACGTCGTATTTAGAGTCAAACCTGCTACTGAGGAGTTCCCAGCACGGCTTCCCAAGGCAACGGTCATGCCTGACGAACCTTGTGGAATTCTTCCACTTCGTTTTCAGTGAGCACGATCGGGACAAGGCGGTGGATGTGGTTTACTTAGACTTTCAGAAAGCCTTTGATAAGGTACAACACCGCCACCTTCTCCGGAAAGTGCGAGCGCTGGGCATAGACGGAAAAGTAGCCGGCTGGATTGAGAACTGGCTAAGTGGCAGACGGCAACGGGTGGTGGTAAATGGACAGGCTTCTGAGTGGGTGCCCGTTACTAGCGGGGTGCCTCAAGGTTCTGTCCTGGGACCACTACTATTCATCATCTACGTCAATGACATGGACAGTGACATGGTTGCCAAGATTTCCAAATTCGCTGACGATACCAAGCTTGGTATGAACGCTGCAAAGGATGGAAATACTGCCCGCCTGCAGGAAGATCTTAAGAAGATTGGGGAGTGGTCGGACACGTAGCAAATGCCTTTTAACGTGAACAAATGCAAAGTAATGCATTTCGGCCACAGAAACTCCCAATCTCAGTATATCCTTAAGGGCACTGCTCTTGAATCGAGTGACACTGAGAAGGACTTGGGTGTAACTATTACTAGCGCCCTTAAGTTCTCGAAACAGTGCATCGAGGCAGAGAAGAAAGCCCAAAGGATGTTAGGCTACATAAAGCGCCAGTTTGGATACCGTAACAAGGAGATAGTACTTTGTCTGTACACCTCCCTCGTTCGGCCGCACCTGGAGTATGCCGTACAATTTTGGAGTCCTTCGTTTCGAAAGGACATCGCAAGGGTGGAACGCGTACAAGCTAAAGCAACTAAACTGATTCCCTCTATCCGACATAAAAGTTATGAGGATAGACTAGGGGAATTAGATCTGTTCTCGCTGGAAACCCGTAGACTGTGTGGTCAGCTCATCGAAGTTTTTAAAATACTGACCGTGTTAAGTCCGTGTTGACAGAGCAGTGCCAAGCCGAGCGCGTTTATGCTAAAGCTGTGCTGAAAAGAGCAGTTGCTATAATCAAATTCCACTGGTCAACACACTTTTTTCATCAGAGACCTTACTATACTTTTCTAAATGCGTTTTCCATGTTGAATCCGAATCTGCCTTCGGTTTTGCTCTAGCACGTACCGTTTTAAGATATGCCAAAAATTTAAAATGGCCGCCTGCGATTATAAAATGTAGTATATTACTGGTATTGCTCTAGCAACAACAAGGAGTAACAACAAGGAAAGAAGGTACCCTAGGAGACCTTACGGTCCATTCAAGGAGGGTACCTTTGGACTAGCAATCGAGCGGCACATGGCTGCTCAATTGTTTTGCGTCCCTAAACGGCCACTTTTCAAGACTTTGTCTAGTCTTGACTTGAACTGGTCAACAGATTCACTGTTGACAACTTCCAATGGAAGTGCGTTTCACTTACCGCAGATACTGTAAGTGAAAAAAATTCCACACAGATTGCGGTTGTAACGCTTCAGTTCAAGTTCGAAGCCATGATTGCGCGTTCTGTTTTCCCTCAGTGTGAAAATATCCCGGTAGTCAACATTGTCGAACCCACGAAGTATTTTGAAAACTTCGATGAGCTGACCACGCAGTCTACGCGTTTCCAGCAAGAACAGATCTAATTCCCTTAGTATATCCTCATAACTTTTATGTCGGATAGAGGGAATCAGCTTGGTTGCCCTGGCTTGTACGCGTTTCAATCTCGCGATGTCCTTTCGCAATGAAGGACTCCAAATTTGTACGCATACTCCAGCTGCGGTCGGACAAGTGAGTTGTACAAACACAGTACAATCCCCTTTGTTCCGATATCCAAACTGGCGCTTTATATAGCTTAGCATCCTTTGGGCCTTTTTCTCCGCCTCAATGCACTGTTTCGAGAACTTGAGGTCACTAGTGATTGTTACACCCAAGTCCTTCTCAGTGTCACTCGATTCAATAGCAGTGCCCTTAAGGATATACTGAGATTGGGAGTTTCTGTGGCCGATATGCATCACTTTGCATTTCCCCACGTTAAAAGGCATTTGCTACGTGTCCGACCACTCCCCAATCTTCCCAAGATCTTCCTGCAGGCGGGCAGTATTTCCATCCTTTGCAGCGTTCATACCAAGCTTGGTATCGTCAGCGAATTTGGAAATCTTGGCAACCATGTCACCGTCCATGTCATTGACGTAGATGATGAATAGTAGTGGTCCCAGGACAGAACCTTGAGGCACCCCGCTAGTAACGGGCACCCACTCAGAAGCCTGTCCATTTACCACCACCCGTTGCCGTCTGCCACTTAGCCAGTTCTCGATCCAGCCGGCTACTTTTCCGTCTATGCCCAGCGCTCGCACTTTCCGGAGAAGGTGGCGGTGTTGTACCTTATCAAAGGCTTTCTGAAAGTCTAAGTAAACCACATCCACCGCCTTGTCCCGATCGTGCTCACTGAAAACGAAGTGGAAGAATTCCACAAGGTTCGTCAGGCATGACCGTTGCCTTGGGAAGCCGTGCTGGGAACTCCTCAGTAGCAGGTTTGACTCTAAATACGACGTCATTTCTTCCATCATGATGCTTTTCATGAGTTTACCGACTATCGAAGTCAGACTGATAGGTCGGTAGTTTGACGGTTGGCTACAGTCTCCTTTCTTGAAGATAGGAGTCACCTCCGCTTCACGCCAGTCTCTAGGAACGCATTCGGTCCGGATTGGCATGTTGAAGATTGCGCTCAGGTGTCGTGACACTTGATTGCGCACTTCCTTTCACACTTTAGGTGGAAACCCATCCGGGCCAGGTGACTTATTCGTCATTAGGTCAGTGATCTTCTTTTTTATTTCTTCTTCGGCAAGCATCATTATTGTACTGCTAAGATGAGCAAACTGGATGCTTCGTGAGTTCTTGCTAGTTAAAGGAGTATAGAGAAGAATTCATTTACATTTGTAACCCACATGCATATTTTCCGCAATTATTTATAATTCTGTTTTATGCTTTCAGGTTCCCCACGTGATGTGCCAATTCTAAGCTGCTCCTTCTGCGTTGATCATCAGAGGCTTCAAAATATTTCCACAGAGCAGTGACAATGCCTCGAAAAGCGCAAAAATCATCCAGATAAATTCTGCTATGTATGTGGCCATTTTACAGAAAATCTCAGCAGCGTACTATCACAAATGATATAAAGAAAATGTAAAAACTCTACGTCGGTTGCCCTCTGGGTGACCAAGATAAAGCATGGGCACCATACCAACTTTGTACTTCCTGCTCTAATGGATTACGTGACTGGATTAACATAAAGAAAGCTTCAATGCCCTTCACTGTTCCTAAGATATGTATAGAGCCCAGAGATCATCTCGAAGATTGCTATTTCTGCAGTGTAACCACAAAAGGGGTTTCTGCAAAGAACAAGCACCAAATTGTTTATCCAACCATGGATTTGGCGTGCAGACTAGTTCCACATGATGTATCTTTGACAATTCCAGTTCCATCTGATGATGGCCTCGTACCTACTGATATCAGTGATGATAGCAGTACTGAAGGTGCATGCACATTAGATGTGGATGTTGAATATGAGGATTGTAACTATGAGCCAAAGTTATTTACTCAGGAAGATTTTAATGATCTTGTGAGAGATCTGTCACGGTCAAAGAAGAAAGCAGAACTTCTAGCATCTCGACTACGGGAAAAATTCTTACTCGTGAAAAATGAGCATGTGAGTTACTTTAGAAAGCGTAATCGTAATTTAACTTCATTCTTCACAGTTAATGGACCTCTCTGCTACTGCCATGATATAAATGGATTGTTCGAAGCCTTGTCACATACATATGAGGCGTCTCACTGACGTCTCTTTATTGATGCTTTTAAGACAAGTCTGAAAGCTGTCCTATTGCACAATAGCAATGTAAAGCCTTCCATTCATATTGGCCATTCTGTCCACCTTAAGGAGACATATGACAATATGGATATTTTCCTTAAAGCCATAAACTACCAAACCCATCAGTGGTGATTTAAAAGTTATAGGCATGCTAATGGGTATGCAAGGAGGATTCACGAAGTACTGTTGCTTCCTCTGCCTGTGAATGGCCGTGCCACTGCAAAACATTATGACAAGCGTGACTGGCCACTTCGATCTACATATGAGCCTGGAATAAGCAGTGTTCAGTCTGTCTTCCTGGTAGAGCCTCAAAAAATATATCTGCCACATCTTCATTTGAAACTAGGTCTAATGGCTAAGGAAAATTCTCAGGGATTCCAATATCTGTACAAAAAATTTCCACAATTGAGCGTGGCAAAACTAAAAGAAGGCATATTTGTGGGACTACAAATCAGGGAGGTTTTAGCAGACCCTGACTTCGAGAAGACCCTCACTTCTCTTGAACTAAATGCATGGCTAGCCTTCAAGTGGTTATGTGCAAACTTTCTAGGCATCAACAAGTCACCTGCATACAGAGATGGCGTGGAAAACCTTTTTCAATCTTATAAAGAAATGGGATGCCATATGTCATTTAAAATCCATTTCCTGCATTCGCACCTAGACTTTTCCCCCCATAAATCTTGGATCTGTAAGTGACGAGCAAGGTGAACGTTTCCACTAGGATATCAAGACCATGGAAACTCGCTATCAAGGATTTTGGAATGAGAGCATGATGGGAGATCATTGTTGGATGCTGTATCGTAATAATCCTGAGAAAAAAATCAAACGCAAAGCCCATGCACATCGTTTATGAATTCGAGTTTTGACTTATTAGCCCTTCAATCATTGTTTACCATTCTTATACATGCAATATAAGTACCATTAACTTTATGATGCTTGTGGAATAAACAAAACATGGCTATTTATCTTTATCATATTTTTAAGCCTAAAGAGAATGATAAATTTTAGAGTTTCTATATGTTAAATGCATCATTTTGTGTCAATTCAAGTTCTCAAAGCACATGGAGATATTACAGAAGGCAATTTTTTTTCTAGCAATGGCGCTATGCAATCATATATCACCAGTTCCGGCAAATAAATCAGAGTCAAACGCTACATTCTATCAGCGACGGCGGTTATATTGAATTTTCGAATATCTCGAAAACTTGATGTGCTAAAGAAAAACTAAAGTCAGATTTGAAATCAGCGAGAAAAATGTCATGAGAAAAATTTACTCAGGTCTCTGATGATTAAAAAAAGGTTCAAATTTGTTGGCCAGTGTTCTTAGCTGAAAGAGGTCTATTAGCCTTTCGAGGTAATGACCAGGCGATTGGGTAAACAAGCAACGGCATCTTCTTGGGCACATTGGAATTGCTTTCCCAGTTTGATCCCTCTTTAGCTACTCACATGGAAAAGTACGGCAGCAAGGGAAAAGGTTTAGTTTCTTACCTGTATTCTACTTCAAGTGACCAACTCATAGCTATTATAGGGAAGGAAGTTTTAAACACTATTATTGAGGAAATCAAGAGAGCTAAATATTATTCAATTTCTGTCGACTCCACCCCTGGTATAAGTCACTTTTACTAGCTGTGTTGTATTTTCGGATATGTCCTCACAGCCAGCTTGTTGAAAAGCTTGGCCAGCATATTGAGATAAAGGGTCACGGTGATGGAGAGCTCGAACACGGCATTTGCACTTTTTTTTAGAAAAACATCAGATTAAGTTAAGTGACTGTAGAAGCCAATCTTATGATAATGCGTCAAACATGAATGGCAGATGCCCGGGCATGCAAGCAAGAAATTCAAGAAAAGAATCCTCTTCCCGACTACATTCCTTGCTTCGCAGATTCCCTCAACCTGGTCGGGCATTCTGCTGTGGTCAACATTTCTGTTGCTTCACAATTCTTTGAATTGATCGAGAACGTCTACTGCTTTTTCAGTGCATTAACTCATCGGTTGAAACTTTTTGTTAGTACCGTTGGCGGCCTGCATGTTGTCCAACGCATGAGCGGCACTAGATGGGCTGCCTACTTAGTTGCTTCACAAACACTCAACTGTAGATATGAACAAATAAGGTTGGTTTTAAAATAATTTACAGAAAACCTCGACGACGAAACAGTCAAAGCACAAAAAGAGGCAAGGGATATTTTATCCAAGTTGAATACCTTGGAAAATTGAATCTTAGCGGTATTCTGGTCTGTCATCGTGGAAAGGTTTCATCATACAAGCATAAAGCTACAGAGCATAAATATGGATCTGAACGAAGCCGGGAAGCTTTTAAGGTCGTTAAATAATAATTATATCGCCAGTTTTTGATATGCTTTTAAGGACTTTGAGGAGAAAGAGAAGATCAAAATTGGTCTTGAAAATGAGCCAGCGTACAAACAAGATACCCAAAGAAAGAAACAAAGAAGTGTGTAGCTCAGTTGAAATAATGGCAATTCTGAAGATACTGGTTTTTCAGGGAGGGAGAATTTTAGGGTCACGGTGTTTTTTCCTCATGATCGATCACTTGTTAACAGCAGTTCAGAAGAGGCGGGAAGCATATGATGCAGTTTATTTTAAATTCGGCTTCCTTTCAAAAATGCCCTCGGTAAACAGTGACCAACTAAAGAGAGGCTGGTGAAAACCTACCCAGAGGATCTCAATACTAGCTTCCCCAAGGAGATTGTTCATTTACAAGAGTACATGAATGAACCTGAATCTGATGTGTGGCTAAGTCAAAAAATGAAAATAAGGGGACTTTTTTTGCATTGAGAATGATTCAAAACATTCTTAACAATGAAATGCACGTCTTACGTCTTGAAAAAGTTAGAAGTCAAAAGTATATAGTTAGAGTAGAGTGGATAGTAATCATTAGGATACAGTGGTGAAATAGAATAAGTAAGAATTAGTGCAGGTTTCTGGGTGACCAGCTATCACTTGTGTTCTTGTTTTCAACTTTTCTATCCTATCATTTATTCAAATGTGTAGGGGCTCTCACGCCTCTATTCTTCTTCTAAGATTATCTTTTGTTCTATTTGAATCTTTCGCAGTTGTTGGTGACTTTTATGCTTTGTTTGTCATTCTGTAGGGATTCCTCCTACGCTACCTATATATTGGTGCTGGATTAGCATCATTTAACGGTTTTCCGCTCCTAAAATTTCCTCTATTGATTGCTCTATGCCCTATTGGGATCTCCATCTTCCTTTTTACTTCTTCTTCTAAAAGTGTTTCTAGTTTGTCCCATATTCTGACCGCTCTTTTATGTAGGGATCCATTTACTGGCTCCATCTCCATTTCATGGTGCAAATCTATCTGCCTCTTGCGCTCTCTCCTTCTAGTATTTGTAATTAATAGTACGCCGCTGTTCTGTATTCTCTGTAATTTCACATTGTTGGTTTTATTTAGGTTGTTGAGTGGAATTGCGGGATATAATAATACTGATTTACACAGAAGGTTGTATAATTTTATTTTATTTTTTGTATTCAGGTTTTTTAATTGGTAAAGTTTCGTTAAGTTAGCTTTTGCTAGTCTGATTCTTTCGGTGGTGTGTTTTAGGTACCCGTTTGACGTTATTTTTAGTCCTAGGACCTTGCCTTTCCTTTGGTATCTGTACCTATCTTCGTTGATCGTAACTCGTGATGTTTTTCTTCGTCCTATAGGAATAATGGTAAACTTGTTTGCATTTGGACTTATCTTCCATTTTTTTTCAAATATATTTATGTTCTCGATTTCTGCAGTGGTGATTCTGGCTGCCGTTGGTGTGTGCTTGTATGGACTATTAATAATTATCGAGATGTCCTCTACGAATTGAACGTATTTGGTGGTAACGCTTTGATTGATTTCAAAATCGGGTCCTCTATATTTTCCTATGCTGATGAATGTTGTGCGGTCTGTAATGTAGTCACATATGCGTTTTGTTAGGATAGGTGAAAGTCCTAATCACTTGACCTTGTATTTTAGTCCTATTCTCCAGATCTTGTCAAAAGCCTTCCGCACGTCTCTTAAAACCAGATCTGTGTATTTTCTGTCATATTTGGCTTTGGCTATTGTTTCTACTATTACGGCCAGTGCCGTCTCTGTACTTTTACCTTTCCTGAACCCGTGCTGTAGGCTAGGAATTAGATCGTTGTCTTCTAGGTGTTAGCTCAATCTCCTGCCGATCAATTTTTCAAGTAGTTTGGCCACTTTTCCTAAAAGAGTTATCGGCCTGAAGTTTTCTGGTTGGTCAGGGGGCTTGCCTGGTTTGGGCAAAAATACTATTTTCTATCTTTTCAGGGGGTCAGGAAAATACCCGGTGCTTATTGCCGCATTGAAAATTTCTACTATTTTGGCAAGAAATACATCTGGCGCTCTTACCATGTTTTCGCGGGATATCCCGGTGTCTCCAAGAGCTCTTTGCTTGGTTTTGTTTAGAGTAATTTTAAATTCCTCAAGTGTTTTGGGGTCTACTCTTCATTCCATCAGTACTGTATCAGAAGCAGAGTGATTGGGTGTTACTTCTCCTCTGTTTCTATCCATCTCATCAACTATTCTAAGTTCATGGTCGCGGTCAAAATCTTCGTTTTCTTCGGGTGATATATTGAAAACGTTATACCAATGTTCCCTAAACGCCGCCTCAATTTGTTCTGGTTCTATCGCATCTACTCCATTGTATCTGATGGCTATTTTTGTTATCGGTTTTTTTTTTCCTCTCATCATGCTGATCTTTTGCCAAATTTTTGTAGGATTTAGTTCGGAATCTATCTCATCTATTATCTGGACCCATCTTATGCCTCTATCTGTCATAATTGTTGTGTTGATTTCCGTCCTAATGTTGAGGAGGCGTTCTTTATCACCTCTTTCTGGACCAACTCGCTCTGTCGAGGTTTAGTGAGTGGGTAATCCCAGTCCCACTTCCTGGACATATATTTTATTACCGCACCGAGGTGAAGCGGAGGTGAAGTGTATCCAATACACCTACCTTAGCCACTTCCGGTGAATAAGAATAACCCTGGTGGGTCCCCTTTGATCAAAACTAAGATGATGATCCCCTGAGTGTGTCCCCACTCAGTAAAAGCCAATCATGGATGGATCGGTATAATATTGAGATCTAAGCCGAGTGGATTGCTTAATAATTGCCAAAGGATCGTCCAAAATAGTTAAACACACAGATACAAAAATAATCTTTAATGTACATGAATTTGAAATAAGCAACAGCGTATAGAATTAATTTGCACTGAATATAATAAGTCTACAAAAATGTCGTGGGGATTACTTGAAAATTACTCACTAAGATGCTTGCGTCTTAATGGCACCCGACAGAACGAATGGAATATTATTATTGAGTTAAACACTGAATTAAGAACTTCTAATACTCGAGGTTATGGGCTCTGGATGGGAATTCTAGTTCACAAATAAACTGGTGAAGTTAGAGAGGGAATAGTTCACTTTAACGATACTTATGAGTTCATAAGTGTATTTGAGAATGATGGTGAAGTTCTTCTTCTGGTGACGAAGATCACACTTAGTCCGGCCGTCCGAGGTTACAGAATGAGAGGGTAATCCTAGACCGGTGATATGCTGATCCTATACCGGATCACGAAGGTGAGCCAAACGGTGGCTCAAATCGGACTTCCTCGAAGTGACCATCCGATTATTCGGCTCCTGGAGTGGGTAGCCAAAACCGATTACCTAGCTACGTCTAGGGTAATCCGCAGAGGGAGGTCCTGTGTAACCACTGACTCTGAAGGGATATGGGGGGGGGGGGGCTGCGAGAAGTTTAGACCCTACAAGTACCATGACGGTAACAACCAATTACCCCGAGAAGTTCCTTCCTTGCAGCGGGTGAACGGTTTCCTTTCGGGAACGGGCTCTAGACACTCGACGTAGTTCCAAGATCTTCTGCCGGAATCCAAGGAGAAGTTTTCCTTTAATTTCCCTTACGAGCAGAAATCGAGAGAGAGCACCGAATTCTCGTAAAATCCGTATCGTCGCGCGAAAGACATTTTTTCATCTATGGGCAGAGAGTATGTCTTTCGCACCTTCGAGCAATCTCGGAGTTTACGATGGCGCGAAAAGGGGGCGAAAGAGAATTCGAGGCAACTGAGACATTTAGAAATACAGGAGGGGCATGCAGCTTATGCCGGAGTATTTCTGCGTACACTTATGTACGCGGTATTTAGACTTCTACACGCTCTATATTTTCTCTTGGGCTTAAATAACTATTTTCCAAATCTGCTAATTGCGGTGTATACCGATGATGTGGCAATGTTCTAAACGTTGTTCTAGGTATATGACTTTTGTCTGTATCTATCAGCTTTTTTATCATGTTATTTAGTGCCTCATCTATCTCTTCCAGGGTTGCATCGTTTAGATCTGGTTGCTGGTAATTTGCTAAGTCTTCGGCGTAGCCACGCCATTTAGCCTTTTTAAAGCTTTTTCTGACTGGGCAATTTATTTGTATAGGGTCTGCGGACAAAGTTACTACCAACATTTCGTAGTCGCTGATGGTGGGTGGGCCTCTTTCTATTAAATAGTTATATTGGAATTTAGTGGAAGCTAGCACGATGCTGGTTTAGTTGCTCTTCTTAAGCCAATGTACATAGGGAATTCCGGTCCGACCCTCTCAACTATGCCTCTTGCTATTAGCAGATCTGCATTTCTTCCGCTGTTGTTGAAATTGGCTGTATACCCTGAGGCTATTGTTCCGGCGTTCAGGTCTCCTAAGAAGAATACTTGCTCATTTTGTCCAAATATCTCCATGAAGTTATGTATAGGGATATATCCCCTCCTTGAGGGCTGGTACCCTGCCATAATTATTAGATCTCCTGTTCCAGTCTTGACTTTGATGGCTAAGTAGGCCTCATCTAATTCTTCCAATCTTGTAAATTCTATGTCATTTCTGACGGCTATCGCTACTCCGTCGTAGTTTATATCTTCTGTTGTCTTGTAGATTGTTGTATAATTAAAGATTTTAATGGGGTTTATTTCTGAATTGATGTTGATTTCATTTAGTAGGATGATCTCAGGGTCAAGTTGGAGGTATGAGTTGCAATGCGAGTTCCTTTTGGCATCCCAACCTGACACATTGTGACTTACTATTTTAAGCTTTCTTTTCCTTTCCATTTTGTATCTTATTGTTCCAGTGAAGATCTTCTCTCAGCTTTCTTTAGCTCTTTTTCGCAGGGGGACTTTGTTCGACCGCTTCTTTTCTTTTTAAATTCTTCTTTCTTTATATTATAGCATATCTCTTTCGGGATAATTATTCCTCCACTCATTAAACATTTGTGGACTTCGTTATCTGAATACGGGCCTTCGAATTCGTACTTAAATCAGAGGTGGGCGGTCCGATTCGGAAGTCCGATTATCCGATTAATCGGACTTGCATTTTTGAATCGGATAATCGAATCGGACTAACCTCTGCCAAACGAATCGGATAATCGCAATCAGACTGCCGAAAATTTAAAGCGATTTGCGATTAATCCAGGTCAAAGTTATCTTTGTTTTTTCGCAATAGAAGTAGTTTCTTAATAAATTTTTCTATATTTTTCTCAACTAAATATTTTTTCGTTTTATTCTATTCTATTCACACTTTCTTATTTTCTCTATAATATAATGCGTAAAATATCATGATTAATTATTAAATCATATATAATAAAAGTTCATATTTTACAAGTATAAAGTAGGTATAATACGTGTTTAGCTTTGGTTTTGCGTACGCGTCTCATATCGGTTAAGTGATGCGTCGCACCAGTTTAGAGCCAGTCGTCGTGAGAGTAAGTTGCTGCTGCGCTGCTCCCTTGCCACCACTTGTGAACGCTTCGAAGTAATCTTTCTGTTTTCATTTTCCTGCTATTGCGGACCCCAACGGCAGTAAGTTGCACCGTTAATATTTGCATTTAGTATTTCTATTTCGTTCTAATGGTACTCATATGATCCTATCTAAACTATTAGGTTCATAAAATAACAATAAATCAAACTTAAAGTTCGTGAATTAGCCATTTCATACAAGTTTCATCATGTATTCGTGCGCACCGGCTTCTTACTTGTGCACACTTGTCTGTTGCTAGTTAGCATTTATTTGTACATTCAACTTAGCATTTATTTGTGCGTTTCGAGGAGAAGGTCAGGGAAGAGGTCAACAACTGGTCGAGGAAGCCGCTGAGGAGAAACCCGGTGCTCTCGCCCAATCTCTTCCCACTCGAGTTCCGTGATGCTTGAGTAACACTCTTCCTCAAGTATAACACGCCATTCCCGAGCTCTGCCTCGGTCGAGCGCGTGTTCAGCTATTGGTAGGGCATCCTCAGGTCTAAGAGGGCGGCTCACTCGCTGCACCGAACTTCGAGGCCCTCGTCTTCATGAAGTGCATCCTCCACCTCCTCAAGAAGGCCCACGAGCTAAAGGAGGAAGACGAGGACTAAGCTGGTGGGCTTAGATTAGAGTAGAGTGGAAAACTTTAAATATTATGAAGTATATATGGAACAAAGTTGTTAGTTGATCCTATCTTTTTTTCTGAGAGAATATATTAGTATTACTGTGTGTATTTTGTGTAATATGTACTGTATAGTTTAATTTTTTGTTATATTACATTTTAATTAAAATGAAATGTTTATTTTTGATCTTAAAACCTTGCTTTCTCTTTGTATTAGTTAAAAATGGCTAATTTAGGGTAAAAAAGCATTAAATTCCCTTTAAAAACATTGAAAATCGCTTTGAAAACATTGACTCGCTTTGAAAAATATCGAATCGCATTAAAAAATTTAATCGAATCGGATAATCGCTAATCGGACTTAGATTTTTGGCGCCCGAATGGGATAATCTAATCGGACTTGACGAGCTGGCGAATCGGTAATTGCTAATCGGTCTTTAATTTTTCTAATCGCGCCCACCTCTTCTTAAAATGCCCTTTTTTAATCCCTATGATGATTCCGTATTGTTTCCTATGAGGATTGGTCTATCTTCCGGGGCGTATACTCTCAGATTAATGTGCTTTTTTTCCCTTATTTTTTTTCTGGGTTTGGTGATGGGATTCCTCGTTTCCTGCTTCTTCTATTGCTTTTCTTTCCTGTTGAGTTTCGGAGCAGCCTGCCTTGGCTACAGGTAATTCCACTTCCATTCCCTCTTCCTCTTCCTGTGCTTGCTTGTTCCTAAGTCTAGGATCTCTTTGTAACCCTGGGTGGAGGGCTCATTTTCACCTGCTTGTTTGGGTTTCCGTTGTCGGCGTTTCAGGGTTTGCAACGTTCATTACGTGAGCATGTAGTATGCAGGCCAATATGTTTAAAGATCTTTCTTGTTTGAGCTCTATTATATTTTTTGCTGGTACTATTTGTTCCGCTGTTGCCTTAGCTACTTACAATCTTTCCATGTGTGTAAAGTTGAGCTGCATTCTGAGCATTTTGTTTCTTATTTTGGGGGGCAGTCCCTAGACATATGTTGATCTAAAGTGAAGTAGCAAAAACAAGTGAGAACATCTATGAACTCATTGCTTTTGATTTAGTCCTGGGTTATCTTTAGGATAAATGCTAACAGGCCGTTCTCCCTCGCCTTACGTGTCATGCCTGTTTCTCTGAACAAAACTTTAAAAACATGGGTGTACTCTTCATTGTTAGTTTTGTTCCTGAATTTCACAACTTCCTTGACTTTTACCCATTCTTGTCTTTTTTCGATCTCTTCTTTTATTTCCGTTGCCGTATGCTCCCATATCCATGGATCTATCTGTCAACAGTATATAGCCTTTTGGGCCTCCACTTTTAGAGGAACTTTATCTTCTAGTCCAATTTTCTGGAAGCTTGATGTGGCTTTCTCACTGAGTAAGTTATTCATATATTTTTTCGTTCGACAAATGTCCACATAGCTGGTTGAGTAGTCTAGGAGTCGGATGAGTACTATTCCTAGTTCTCCATATATCACGTTGGATACAAGAGCGCGTTCCGGTTTTTGTGCTCCTTTTATGGTCCACAAAGGGACCCTTTTCGTTCCTTCCATTCTTCTAATCGAGCTTCTTCCTTTTCTTCATTTAGCGTTCTAAGGTAAAAAAGTAAAGAAAAGGCGAGAAAACAGAAAGTTAGAAGGTGTGGCTGAAATCCAGTTATTCGTCTGGCTTATTCCGCTAGCGTGTCAGTAAACCCTACCAACCTGCCTGACGCCTAGCCCTAACAGTGTTTGCTCCACTCAAAAAGATTCGCTGCTCACATGAGCCTGCGCGGAGTAAGCCGCCCGGTTCAGATATGGCTCCTGTCCTTAAGAGTATCTATGGAGGCTCAGCTTCCCTAACCGACACGCCATAAGGAGAGGTGGGATAGAAAAGCAAGAGAATATGTCGATGGTTAAGTCTTAGTAGAGTGAAGTCTTGTCAATCAGTCTCAAAATCTTCTTTTCCAGAAGGAAATGATGCACTGAGCTTCAATCAGTTATGAGGTATGAATTGCGGTCCGAAAATATTCGTAAGAAAATTTACCAACGTCTGCTATCAAAATTCAATAAAATGTAGGAAACTTTTCCAAATATGTATGTGATAGAACGGTCTGAGGCCGCTTTAATTCAGCCTCTATCACATGTTAACCATGCTTACCCACATGCTTACCCACGTGCATCCTGCCTGCGAGAGGAAGCAGAAGCGCGTTATCTCCCATCATAGCCAATGTTTAATCAAGGAGGTTCACTTCCCCGTTTCGCCTTCATACGTCGATCTCGATAGATTGAATTAGGCTTATGGGAAGATAAGGTATTTTTCCAGGCGCCACCGGGACATTCCCCCGAAGTCCCCTACTCAATTATCCCCTACGCCATGGAGATGGCTCGGGGTATTTATACCATAGCTTTTCCCAATTGAAGCAGATCCCGATTATCTTCGCGAGGCATCACGCTAATCCGGTCTCCCTTGTGCACCTAGGAACTCTCTACCTCGAGAACCCCCTTATTGTCCAGAAGAGGACAATATCGCTTGAGTGCCAAGGTTCGTGGCTTCGAGACGCCAAATTAACAAGGCCCCCCCCTGTTGTTCAGAAAGAGAAAAACGTTAGAACAGCCATTGTTCTTTGAGCCCGTTTGACAAGAGACGGTTCTCACCCACTCTCCCCTGTTGTTCAGAAAAAGAACAACGTTAGAACAGCCATTATTCTTCAAGCCCGTTCGTCAAGAAACGGTTCTCGTTCCCAACACATCACGTCCGGATAATTTACCCCCTGCCCTTTTAACGTTCTTCAAGAGAACGCTTGGTTTCAACAATAACCTCCATTGTTCATCTAGAACATCTCCGATTTGCTGTCACAAAGATCGCTCGTACTTCCGAGCCCCACTTCGCTCTCACTCCTCGAAGACAGCCCTCCCCCCTCGTTAAGGACAACCCCCCGAAGAACCCTTCTGCTGGAAATCGCCAGTGGACCGAAGATTCCTTCGCATCGTCTTCCTCTGCACAACAACTTTGTAATTACATAAGCTGAGCATTACCTTTAATCATTTAACCTTTTTGTCAACACAACCCTGTGCTTTAAATGGTTTAGCGAACCATTCTCCCCTTTATTTTTTTGTTTGCTTACCCTTTTAAATCTCTCCAAATCTTAATCCTCAGATTAGTCAGATATTCCCACGACCCTTTTTCATTCCGCTATATGTAAACATTTTCTTTGTGTATTGTTGATAGTTTAATTAATAAAACTCTATTTTATTAATGGTAGCCATACTATTTATCCTTGTGCTCCGTTCCACTTCTTAAGCATATTGAAGATAAATAAGCCTCTCCAGGCCCCCTTCCCTTTTGGACTAACCTCGGTCAATCAGATTACCACGCACTCGAAATATTAGAATAATTCCCTCAACGAATAGTTATATATGGTATATCGTCGAGAGCCTATTCTACGATATATATACATTTGTTTACGCATTTACTTGTCACTTCTCATCACAAGCTATTCTTGAGAGAAGTCTTTTATACTCTGAAACGTATTAAGAATTACCTGCGATCCACTCTAAAAGATGAAAAGTTCAATCACTTGGCATTGATACATGCAGAAGCCTCTGTACCCCGGAAACTAAATTTTAACAATGTTCTATATCAGTTTGTTGAAAGATTAATGAGAAAAATGTTTAAGTAGCTAGACATATATGTAGGCCTATATATGTTTAACTATACAGTACAGTACCAGTATTTTGGTATTGGTTTGCTTCATGCTAAATTGCTAACTAAAGGTTGTCTGATAAGATGATATTATTTTCTTTGTTACTCCATTAATTACTTCATTTGAAATACTATTATAATTTATTACACGAAAGTAGAGCGTCAAATTCGCGGGGGAGGTGGCTTTGGGGGATGTTGAGGGGACCAAATAAGCTCGAAGCCTAGATGCCCTGTTCTGGGTTAATATGGCACTGGACCAGGTGCAAACTAAGCTGCAGAGTCGGTTGGAGGACGACACTATTCCGGTCGTCTTGAACATCCAACATCTGCTCAAAGACGTTCACGGTTATATTGTAGCTTTACTGGAGGTGACAAAAGTCTACTAGGCTAACATCAGTCTTGAGCCTCATCAAGGACGGAAGCACAGCGCTGCTTTTCGTCAAAGATCAAACTTGATTCCGTTGGATATGCTCTCGCCCACGCCCAGAGCCGAATATATCCTAACCTTCGTGGCGAACAAACGTGTTTCCCGTCGCTCTCCGCTACTAAAAATATTCAGTAGTTCATTATTTCCGTACTCTGTTTTACATTTCGAATAGTGACTTTCGCGGACACAATTTGATCATATATATATATATATATATATATATATATATATATATATATATATATATATATATATATATATATATATATATATATATATATATATATATATATATATTCAGTAAGAAGGACAAAACGAAGAAGGCGGGTCGCATCTTTAATTCCAACGTTTTCGAGCTATCTGCGCATGTCCGCACGTGTAGAAACGCAATTTTTAGACGATTGCCATCCGCCTGAGAAGAAATTCGACTTGAAAAAACACTTTTTATTGCTGAAAATTTCTCCTAAAACTTGGGTGAGTAAGATTTTGACATATATCTAACATTAAGTGGCCAATATATTTTTTCCAAAACACGATGGCATGGGTATGGCATGGATTTTCTAGTGCAGAAAACTTTTTTTTATTCGTACTTGTATCTTTGCCCCATCTGTGAGCACATTCAAGCCATTTTCGATTTTATGTGAGTTATTATCAAGGCTATCGCTGTCTCCATGGTAAACAAATATAGCGTTGTATCTGGGAATTTTGAGTCATTTATCTTTTTAACTTTAAATCATTTAGGAGCAATTTTCTGACCTGCAAAATTACAAAATTTGGTGGTTGAAATAAATAGTATCTATTTATTTCAACCACCAAATTTTGTAATTCAATGCCTATTCAGAATAGACATTGGATTGATAAGTTATGAGGGTATAAAATTTGCTGTCACTGTATCAACATTCAATAATGGTTGGTATATAGTAAGAAATCAGTAAATCAATTAAGACCCACAAAGAACAATAAGATTAAAAAAATGCATAAAATCTAGAAGTAGAACTACATACAGAGCTAATTTGGCATGCATGTTCTACTGTTGATTTCAAATTCAGCTTGCGTATGTATCGGTCATGTCTGAAATTAAACTCTTTCAAATGGTATATGAGTCAATGAGTTCCAATGATGTTGATATTCTCAACTCCGCTAACACTGATCTGACTGAAAAGTATCACGAGACCATTCACATTTAATGCCAGATATCTCAGCAACCACCTTGTATTTTCTCCAAATTCTTTTTGATTAAACTCATGATTGTAATCCCTTTGAAATGATATATGACTCAATGTGTTCCAATGATGTTGAAATTTTGGTAAACATTGCTACTATAAAGGACCATGGAAAAAAAAAATTCCGACCTACAAATTTTGAAACAGTTTTGCTCATACGAAAGCCAAAGGTTCTTTGACAATTTGCCTATCATTGATAGAGATGACGAGAACAATGATGCTGGAAATGCTTTAAGGTTACACATAACCCATATTTTGACCTTTTTGCAAATTTTGTCAGTTGTCTGTTTTTGTCAACAAATGTATCGTTAATTATTCATCTTCAATATCCCTAAATAATTTTCACGTTTAGTACCCCAAAATGCACAAAAAATAACTTTTAACCACTAGCTGTCAGCTACTGTCTTCTTAGCTAATTAGCTGGCAATATCAAGCAGATTTGGTATCAAAATGACTAGTGTTGAATCGGCTTTAATGCTATTCTGAAAGGTCAATTTTCTGAAATAACACCGCCTAATTGGTTTAAATATCGCCCCGATTTTGAATTCGAGCTCTCTGAGTAAATGACAGGTTGTCTTTGTGATTTGCTTTGACTCTCGTCAACTTCCTCTTTCACAAGTCGCTGATTGCTTCAAATTTTCATAGTTTTTCTGCTCAAGTAGTGCTAGTCCTGTTTTAGGCCTATTGAATGCAAAATAATGCCTTTTGGACTTGGTAGAAAATAGAAATGCAAAATCCAGAAAAAGGGTTATGTCTAACTTAAGGGACTGAATACCGCGTCTACTTTTGTAGTTGTTTTCTTTTAGTTTCAACTTACATGAGAGTCATACATATGGACCCTGATTACTGCATTATGTGTATATATCCATATATATAATCTGTATTTTTGCTTATTTTCTTTTGCAGTTTTGCGTCTTAAATAAACATGATTCTGTCTAAATTTTATTGAACTGATAAACCCGTACAACTCTCCCTTTCAAGCTGGTAACAGCTACATACATATAGGGTTCTTTTTTCTAATATTCTACAGCCATCGCTTGTTTTTGATTTATCTTATTTTTATTTTCTTTCATTTCAGTTCAGATCTAGGAAGTCGAGATGAAGAGAAGTATCGTCGATTACTTCACGCGCCGTGAGCCTGCGACTGCAGTTAAACGAAAGGCTTCTCCAGAGTCACCTCCAGAACTTCTAAACGTCCAACTGCAAACCCAGACACAGGAATCCTCTTCCTCTTCACCGACGTTAGCACCGTCCACGTCTGCGTTACCTAATGGCAACTCCACTAAAGATGATATAGGAGTTATCAACTGGTTGGAGCTCAGTATTGCAGAGAGACTGCGCGTACTCACTACACCTTAGGCTCCGCCATTGGATTTCCAGTGGCCTTACAGTGAGCGTCAAGATGGAGGCAGAACCAGACGTAAATATGTATCTAGGACCACAACATCTAATCGGGCAGTATAACGTCTTCTCCTATTCTGTGTCGAAGCGTGGACTATTATGTCGCCCTTGCAGGTTTTTCGTTCCTGAAGCAATCCGAGGAAACACCCCTAGAGAAGTTCACTCACCTAACCGGCAAAGATGGCTATTTGTCAGCGCATCTAGCGACCAAATTTCATGAAGACAGTGTCACGCGCGCAGAAGCGTTCAAAACGAGGATGATGACTGGAGACATAGAGCAGAAGCTGAACACCGCAGAGGCCAAGCAGCGTGGCAAAAATCGAGCTGCTCTGCAGCGGATACTCTTTTCTATAGAGTTTCTGGGTAGATTAGGTCTACCGCTTCGGGTCATCACAATTCCGGAATCCTGTTGCTCCCTCTCGCAGGAACCGACGCCGATATAGATTATGGACAAGGCAATCTGAGAGCGACTCTACAGCTGATGGCGGTTTCAAACGATAAAGTGTTACGGAAACATTTAACGACCACGAGTAGGAATGCCACATACATTTCTCCCCAAGCCCAGAATGAACTGATATGATCCATTGGAACAGTGATTCAAAAATCAATCATTGAATAAACAAAAGAAGCCAAATTCATCTCTCTTTTGGCGGACGAGACCACAGATGTCTTGGGAAAGGAACAGTTAACAGTATGGTTATGGTACCTCCAAGGTGGCCAAATATGTGAGCGGTTTCTCAATTTTTCTGAGGTCCCTGATCTGACTGGTGCAGGCTTGGCTAAACAACTGCTACAGATTCTGAAAGATTCTGGAGTTGACATAAGAAATATGGTTGGGCAGGGGCACGATGGAGCCTCGGCTATGTAGGGCAGCAAAAATGGTGGGCAAAAGTACGTGCGTGAAGAATGCCCGTCAGCCAGCTACACGCATTGTGTGTCCCATTCACTCAATCTATGTTTGCTGAAGGCGGTCGAGGTACCAGATATTAGAAAGGCAGTAACGTTGATGCACGAGATTGCGCTTTTTTTGTGGCTTAAATAAAAGATGCTCAATCTTGAAGAAGCTATCAAGGAAGAGTGCAATAAAGCCGCCTATTCGCGGCTGAAACTCCACTGCACCACTAGATGGATGGAGCGCCAGGAAGCAGTTCGCATATTCAAAGAACTAATACCCGCCATTAAAGTGTCGCTACACAAAATTAGCCTATAGCCACGCACGATTGCGCCGGTAAGGCGTTAATATTCTCTTCCGCGATAGACAATGGTGGATTCTTGGTTTCCCTATAGGTACTTGTATCGGTTCTGGAGATCAGCAAGCCACTTTCCGTTAAGCTTCAGGCCGAAGCTCAGGACATCCATAACGCAGTGGACAGTGTCCAGGACTCTGAGAAGGTCCTGAGAAAAATGCGATTAGACGAACAAGTCTTCAGTGACATTTTCATGCGCAATCAATAATTGTTTGATAAAGAAATCTGCATGCCAAGAACGACTGAGAGGCAGACGCAGAGGTGCAATCATCTGTCAGAGACACCAGGAGTTTACTACAGACGTTCTATTTTCCTCCCGTACATTGACGTCTGTATAAGCCAACTAGATGAGAGATTTAAATCGCACAGTACGAAAACATATGTGCTCAGTATGCTATACCAGCATACTTTCAGGATTCAGACGATTCTAGTGCCCTCATGGAAGCCGCCAACTTGTACCATGAATTCCTTCCAGGACAACCAGAGTGCCTGAACGCTGAATTACTGCGCTGGAAGGCGTACTGGGCGCGACAGGCGACCACGACATGTACACCACTAAAAAGAATCGTGGATGTGGTTGCGGTTACGGCGACTCTCGGTACTTATCCCATGATAGAAATACTTCTGCGAATTCTCGCAACCTTTCCGGTGACCACTGCGACAGGCGCATGCTCATTTAGGGCCCTGAAATTGGTAAAATCTTACCTGCCGTCCACCATGTACGAAGAGCGACTGAATGGCCTAGCCCATCTGTACATCAGCAAGTTCATAGTGACGTTATTGATGAATTCAGCCGAACCAACCATCGACTGCTTTTCAAGTGATACAATACAAGTGTGAAAAAACATCGCTCACCCAGGGTGAAATTAAAAGACCGCAAAGAAACTGACCGTAGATAAGATGTCATCAATTTCAGATATAATATATTTGATATGTATTTGGGTATCTAAAATGATACTAAAATCATCCCAACTCTAGAAGGCCTCGCATAAGCTTTGCTTCATGCCTTCTCCCTTCAACAAACATATTATGTTTAAATACAGTACCCGAATAGTGCTGCACGATCTATCTCACTAGATTTGAATGGTTCAAAAGCATTTTTTTAATCTGTGCTTTGTTGTATTTCATGAAAAAGCTTAGTTTGTTGATGAAAAATTATATTTCATTTTATAGACTTGCCTATATACGATGTTCTCAATTGTTAACGAATGTTCATAGGGTTTTGTGCTCGTATGTAGAGTATTTCCTGCTTAAATTAATCATTTTTCTGTGAAATTTCATTACTATATTTCCAGATCGCTCTTTGGTAATCGGTTTAAAAAAAAAAACTCGGGGGGGGGGGGGAGAACCCTCGGACCCTCTTCTAGTCACCCACTCGCCTGTCCAGTAGCTTGGCCAATATCCACCCCCCCCTTCATCGCCACTGATTGAAAAAGAAATGAAATTGATGATTTGAGTGATTTAAATGTAATGATGTGTCATTCTGCAGCCTAAAAAAATAAGGATTGCCATTTTTATGTGTGAAAATCTTGCTTGGAAGTTTGTCAAATTTAGGATGGATGTTGGCTTCTTTTGATGGTAGAGATACGTTCTGAGATATACCCAGATGCGAGGAAAACGACACCAAATTTCAAAGTTTTTCTGGAGGAGGCCACCCCGGACTCTCCGCCGCAGGCTTCGCGGGTTCCCTCCCCCCCGCTTCAACGGAATCCTAGCTACGCCACTGCTTCCACATGTCATCTTCATTCTCTCTAATGCATGAAGAATTTGAATTCCTAAGATCCTATTTCAAGAATAATTGCTATCCCCTGTCAGTAGTATATATCCTCATTTGCAAATTTATAAATTCCCAATATTTACCTCCCAATCCTTCCTTCGATGTTCCTAAAGACTCAAAATATTTTATTTTTCCCGAAATGGGTCCCCTTAATTGAGAATTCAGAAAAAAAGTTTTCTAAATTATTTAAACGCTATTTTTACCCTACAAATTTCAAATTAGTATTTGTTAACAAACTCAATATTGGCAGTTGGTTCATTCAGAAGGACAAACCTCCTCTAGGGATGCGCAGTCGTGTTGTTTACGAATTTATTTGTCCTCGATGTATCCAAGAAAGATACATAGGCAACACGATTCGCTCCCTCAGAGCAAGGTTCTCCTCACACATGGGCATCAGCACCTGTACTGAAAAATCACTTAATCGTAAAGAACCATCCCCCATCATAGCACATGCAATCAAATGCAACGCAGATATAACTATAGATAATTTTACAATAATTGATCAAGATAAAAGTGAGCAAAGACTAAGAATACTAGAATCCCTTTATATTAAATCCCGTGTCCCTAGTCTTTATTGTGACTCGTCCGCTGCTCCCCTACTTATGACATAACTCTACTACCAATACAATCTTACCTATGTCTACTTCAATATCCCCCCTCCCCACTTCTCTCTGAAGTCAGACTAACATAGGCGAGTGTTTTGATGGTTCTCCCTTGTATTCTTCTATGATTTTTAATATTCTAACTCCTTATAAATTGTGTATTTTCTTAGGTTTTGTATTATAGAAAAAAAGTCTCTCTTTGTAGATATTTGTCAACACTTTTAATATTCTAATTTCTAATTTTTTTTTCGAATATTATAATTTCATTGTAAATTATGTATTCCTTTATATCATAGAACCCGATGATGAGGATGAGTGGACAGCTCGAAACGTTGTTTATACCCAATAAATGGAGATGAATTTCTCCGCATTCTCTGTACTCTCATTCCTGGTGAAATTAAAGACTCGTCTGGCTAGCAGCAACCCCATCGATTATATATATATATATATATATATATATATATATATATTAGATATTAGATATTAGTTTTTACTGACCTGCCAAGTGTTTTTAAAGTGGCAGTTACATAGTCATACAGTGCTGAACACGGATGAGTGTTTTAAAATTGTGAATTAGTGTTTAAAGGTGGTTATTGACTAACCACCTTTAAACACTAATTCACTTAAAAAAAACATTCATCCGTATTCAGCACTGTATGACAATTTGACATTGTCATACAGTGCTGAATACGGATGAGTGTTTTTTTAAGTGGTTTTTTTTTAGAGTTAGTTAAATCGTCAGTGCCGATTACAGCTGTGTTTTAAAGTGGATGGTTACATTATCATACAGTGCTGAACACAGCTGAGTTTATTTGCAAAGATAAGTGTATCTCCTCTTTTTTTTCCTATGCTTTCTTTTACCTCGTTCCATATTTAATTGAATTAAGTTTGCTCCCATTCTAATTTTATAAAGTTTTACAATCCTTTTCCTGTTTACTCGGCATTCCAGCGTGAAATTTACATCCCATTTCCCCTCTGTATTCTTATTGTAGACACACACACACACACACATATATATATATATATATATATATATATATATATATATATATATATATATATATATATATATATATATATATATATATATATATATATATTATTTTTTTTCGGTCATTCCTCTTGATAATTCGAGGATGCCTTCAGTTTCTTTGACCGTGTCAATGGCCTAATTTGTCCCAAAAATTCTTCTGGAATAGTCAGTAATCAATTTAGCTTCCGCTGCGTGGATTAACGGATCCTTTCCACCTCTCTTCTTGCTTTCCCTTAGTTTTTTTCCTTGCAGGAAATTGCCATCCTAAAAGCGGACTTACTCCGTCTGTAATAGCGTTTTCCTGGCTGCTCACTTCGTCGGAGAGAGAGGAAGCTGCAGAGGCTGCGAAATGAAAAGGGATCTGGAAGTTTGCTATATGTTCCCCCTTACTCATTTATATTTGTTCATATGTATTCATTTTACTAATATTTTGTTTTGTTTCTTTTCTAGAGGGATTATGAATATAGTTGATTAAACCCTATAAAAAGGGGCTGTTTGATTATTCCTTACAATCATTTCTATCATTACAATAAAAGCTTGTAAGGCAGCTATGCTCACCACTACTCATAACTAGTATTACAATTTAATCAACTATTATGGATAAAGTCATTCGACTTGAGAAGTTTGATGTACCTACTTCGGATCCTCACGCTGGCAAATTATGGAAGCTTTGGTATAGAAATTTATGCTACTTCCTTCCTATAATATCTGATAATTCTCCAGACAAGTTAGAAGTACTCTACTTATACATTGGTCCTCATGTCGCGGATGTAATAAGCGTCATGCCAATAGAAACTGAGCGGGCACGTGCCCCCTCAGATATTTTGTATCTGAAATTTTATTTCTATTGTTTTTAATACTATACTTGTAACTTTATTTTGTGGCATTACCAAATTTATTCACTAAATGGATTAGCATTTTATCTGTGAATTTAAACCTCATAGATTTTTTTGAGTTTTTAATTGTGCCACCGCAGAATTTTGGCTTGCATGGCGCCCCTGGGAGGGCTGTGCTGATTATTCGAAGGTTATCGATTTATTGCAAGCTGCCTATATTAAGGCTCCCAGTGAACTTCATGCCAGACATTTGCTTTCTACTCGAATTCAACTCTCAGAAGAATCGATTGACTATTGGTCAATCGATTCTTTGGGAGAGCTTGAGAGTTTGAAGGTACTGGTCAATGACCAATATCTTCAAGCAACTATTGCTGAACCTTATTGAGTACAAAAGCATAACTGGAGCATCTGTTTTGATTTGAAAGTTGTATCACTTCTTCGTGGGTTACAGTTGGGATACACAAAGTACATGTGCTTTTGATGTCTATGGGATAGCAGAGATGATAAAAACCACTATAAAAAGCGGGAATGGCCAGCCAGAGAAGAACACATTGTTGGCAAACATAATGTTAAGCATGATGCTCTAGTAGATCCAAAAAAAGTTCATCTTCCACCTCTTCACATTAAATTAGGGTTAATGAAAACATTTGTAAAGGGTATGGATTAAAGAAGTGAAGGCTTTCAATATTTGAAAAACAAATTCAAAAGGATCATTAACTGATGCAAAAATAGAAGCTGGAGTTTTCACTGGACCACAAATTCGCAGAGTTATTTCTGATGATTCCTTCACTTTGTGTCTCAATGAAAAGGAACGCAAAGCAAGGACATCCTTTGTGCAAGTCACTGAAAACTTTCTCGGCAATTTGAAATCTCCAAATTACAGAGAAATAGTAAACAATATGCTGGAAGCCTATCAAAAGATGGGATTTAGAATGTCACTTAAAATGCATTTTTTGCTGCATTCTTATCTCGATTTTTTCCCTGAAAATCTGGGAGCGATTAGTGATGAACATGGTGAACGTTTTCTTCGACAAATTTTGGTTAAGAAAATGAGGTATCAAGGAAAACTTCATCCAAGTATGATGGGAGATTATTGCTGGTCTTTACAAAAACAAACTTTGATGTCTCACAAAAGAAAAACGAGAAGGCAACAGCAAAGTTTCTTTAAACTTTAAGTGCATAATAAACTTATTAAATACAATAAAATCTTCATAACTTGGGAGGGAGGGGGGGGGGTAACTTCGTCAGTGATGTACACTGTCTGTCCTGAGCCAGAATAAAGAAGGAAGGTCCCCCACTTCTAAAATATTTTTGCTTAAAAATTACAAAATAGCGAAAGGGGGGGGGGGAGGTCATTACACGAAATCTAGACGTGATAGAGAATTTTGCTTTTCAAATTCGGATTCAGCGCCCTCGAACTAATTACAAACACTTATTCACATGTCTGTAACAGACAAAAAGTTGAAATTTGTTGCTACTCAACAAGCTGAAGCATTAGCGCAAGCTTAGTTACTCCGGGTCATGTACCTTCTAGTGTGGCGGTATTCCTGGTAATGAAGAATGAAGAAAAATGTGAAGAAGTTTCCTTCCACTTACAGCAGCTGTTTCAAAAAATATTTAAAACATGAAGCAAACATGCTACAATTGTGGTGGTCGTCACCATCCTCGGGATGACCAAATACTTTACCCAGCTCGCGAAGTAATTTGTCGTAAATGTGGGAAGCAAGGACATTTTGCAAGAGTTTGTAAGTCAAAATCCAAACGTCCTGTTTCACTATCTTCTGCCACACTTGCTTCCACCTGCGCTACGAGCGTCTTGCTGTTGCCTACTGTTCCTGTTCAATTGAACGGTGATCAACAGTTACTTCAAAGTCTGACTGACAATGGAAGTTCAGAGTATTTTATAAATGAGGCTGTAGTACAAGCTAGGTATCTCCCACTTCATGACCAATCGTCTGTTTTTTCGATGGCGTCTTCTTTCTCAGTAAATCTTAAAGGTTACTGTATTGCTAACGTTTCTATGAATGGTCGCACTTATGAGAATGTCGAAGTTACTGTGCTTCCAAACGCTTGTACTGATATTATTCTTGGCTTACCATTTTTGAGAGTGCGCAGAACCATCCTTAACTGTATGTGGACTGACTAAACTAAAGATTCCTCCAGTTAAACTGTTTAGAAACTTATCCTCAGATTGCACTCCAATTGCTACCAAGTCTCGCTATTACAGCTCCGAAAATGCTGATTTTCTTGAAAATAATGTTAATCGTCTACTTCGTGAGGGGATTATTGAACATAGTAATTCTCCTACGTGCGCACAAGTGGTAGTGACATGAAACGCAAATAAGAAAAAAACGAATGGTGGTAGACTTTATCAATTTAGGCGCATACCTATGGGTGTTACAAATGGGATTTCCACTGCTCAACGCTTTACGAATCAGTTTATAACCGATAATAAACTATGTAACACTTATGCCTATCTCGACCTCATAACAGTCTCCCGAAAAACGAAAGAAGAACATGACAGCAATCTAAAGCGTTTCATGGAAGATGCTTCTAAATACAATCTCTCCCTGAATTCTGAGAAATCTAAGTTTTCTCTAACTTGCATTAATATTCTCGGTTACTAAATTTCAGATGGCAATTTGAAACCCGATGCTGAACGAATGAGACCTTTGTTAGAATTACCCGTAAATGTCGGCAAAAATCATTGCAGCGTTGTTTGGGGTTATTTGCATACTACGCTAAGTGGGTTCACAACTATTCAGAGAGAGCACGGCCTCTTGTAGATTGCTGCATATTTCCTTTATCTCTTCAGGCTATTCAATATTCAGTGAAAGTTAGTGATGAAGACGCCCGCCTTTTCCATAGAAACGGATGCATCAGATAATGCGATCGGTCCCACCTTATCACAGTGCGGACCACCAGTGGCTTTCAAATCACGCTCATTGAACCGATCAGAAAAGACACCACATCGGTGAAAAAAAAGCGTATGCGGTAGTAGAGAGCGTACGTAAATGGAAACCTTTTTGGGCCAGTAGACATTTTGACGTAACAACTGATCAAAGAGCTGTGTCATCCATGTTTGATACCATTGTGAAAGGTAAAATCAAGAATGATAAGATCATGCGCTGATTATGGAATTACTTCCATTTTCCTTCGATATTCATCATCGCCCGGGTCACGAAAATGTTGTTGCTAATTCACTATCACGGTTGTATTGTAACGCCACTTAGAGAAATTACAAGTTTAAAATCGCTTCATGAGTGTCTCATTCCTCCTGGAGTCTAGCGAGTGCTACATTGTGTTCGTGTCAAAAACCTTCCTTACTCCATCGATGAAATCCGCCGTATTACTGCTGATTGTTAAGTATAGGCTAAAATTAAATCCCGTTTCTTTAAACCAGAAAATACTTTGCAGTGCTGGAACCACATTATATAATTGCATCTGACTCAAAACCACCCCCTCAAAGACGAGCAGTTTAAAGTCTTATGAAATTCTATGATTGGTTCACAGTAAATTGGTCCTCACAATTTTTTACTGAGCGAATGCATTTTGGACACCCTAAACCGTTACCTCCTATACCCGCTAGCGACATATAAATAGCAACTGTATTTCGTCCAAGAATTCAAAACAAAAAATCTTTATGGTTTCACCGTTCACGGTTTATTAAGAATGAATTACGAAGAAAGATTAAATAAATTTAAATATATAGCGGGCAGTGTGGAAAATAGAATTTAGCAGAGAAGAGATAGTTATAAGTATAAGTAAGAAGATAAAGGTACCCGGAGACATGGGAATCAATTTTTTTAGCTCTATACAATACAAATTTCACATTTACTCCTAAGAGTTAATAGTTATAAAAAATATTCCTAAAAATGTACATATATATTTACACATTATTATATATTTCTAACGTTAACTACACATTATTTTAATTACTTTACATTATTTCTACACGTTTGTTGTAAAAACTTTTTTAGTATTCTATTTCAGTCCAGCTGATGATTTTAATTTAATTTTAAGTCACTTATTTGATTAATTCACAATAGATAATTTGATACTAGATATATGTATTTCGTAAATTAATTAACACACACTTTCTATGTACACTTTTCTAAATCACTGATATTATTAATTATTTTATCATTATTTATTTAATTCACTTTTAGGCTTATCGTTATATTTTATACACTTGTATTTTGCACTTTCACTTTATTTCAGACGTTTTTTGTCCACTTTTTATGGCTTTGAATGTTGACATGTTCATAGCGTGCACGTCTGATGGTGGAATGAACACCATGCCCTTCAATATCAATGCTACAATTTCTTCCGATGAAAAAGGTTCCTCGAAGGTCCACTTGAATTCCCCCTTGGCATTGCCAAGTAGGAGAAATTCTGGGTCGTCTTTTGGGGGCGGGCACAGGAAAGAGCCAAATACCTTGAGGCCCACGTCCTTGCCGTCGAAGAAGTAACCGTTCTCAAGGACTTCCTTCTTGTCGGTGAGGGGGACCTCCGTGTATTTCTATTCGTGTTCTTCTTCTTCGTCGGCTCCTCATTTGGTTGATGTTCCCGTTGGGATTCATCGGTAAACTCGATATTAAGTATTCCCGGCGAGTCTGGATTTTCGGGGAACCAGAGTTTTTTGGTAACTTCGTTCTTCTCCAGAAGACAGTGAAGTTCTTCGGAAAAGGAGTCGGGGTTAGCAGGTTAGCCATGTGAGCAAAGATGATCATTGTCACGATATCTTTACCCGCCTCTGGCATTACCAGCTTCGGGGCACTTGTTGTGACGAAGTTCTTCGGGCTGCGGCTTGAGCGTAGTTGGTCTTGGTTCTTGCCTCCTTTTCCTTTGTTATATTCTTCCGTTTTGTACGGATGGCTTCTTTGCGGATGGGGCACCTCATGGCCAAGGCCCTATGGTCCCCTCCACAGTTAACGCACTATTGTTTTTCTTCCGTGCAATCTTTTCAACCGTTCGCAGATTTAGCGCAGTTGGAGCATGCAACTACCGTCGCCGTGCAGTCCTTTGTTAAATGCTTTTCGACTGCATAGCATTTGTAGCAGCAATCAATCGGTATGTACTCTTCTGTTTCGATTTGCTCAGGTGATACTCTTAGGTAAAACCCAGGCAGCCCATCTTTCTTGGCTTTTCTCGCCATCTCGATGCTCGGGAAGATGATCTTCACTATACTGTTTCCTTTGCCGATTTTTTCCGCCTTTAAAATGTTGGCCCATGTGTGCTTCGCTGACAGCTCTGCCTTGATTTCTTCACAGGTGTTGTCAGTGAAGAGTGGGTCCAGCCGCCAAAGAATAACAGTACGTTGCACTAATATTTCTTATGGGATGCTTGCCTTCAGGCAGATTTTTTGGAGGTGGACCTTGGCCTCGTCCGAGACTAGCCGTTCCACATCTTCCATGGTGTGGCAAATTGACGCGTAGCCAGTTGGGGTGTCAATTAGCCTGATGAGGACTACATTGCTATGTTTGTAGATAGCCTCAATCACGGCTGTTATTAGGGGTAAATCTTTATTATTATTATTTTTATTATTATTATTAAGTTAAAGTGGGGATGCATGTGAGGGGAGGGCGATAGGGTGTGTGGAAAGATAGAGAAAATAGACATTGGACATTGGACATAAAAAGTGAGGAATATAGTAGAAGAGGGTTTTAGTAGGAGAAATAGTGGTGAAATAGGGAAATATGATAGTAAAGTAAAAATGAAAGGTAGTATAAAAGACAGATCCCTGGTGAAAGGGTATCACTGGCTTTCTTTGCGTTTTGGTTGTTTTTTTTTTGATAGTATATAAATATACCATCTGGTAAATGCACTGGGCATTCAAGCCTTTGTAGTAGTAGATGATATCTCTACGTGGCTTTGTAGAAGATTTTTATCTTCATTTCTGGGTATTTCACACCCAGATTTGATGTTTTGTTATGTTATGTTTGGTTTTTTGGTTGTTTTTCGGCGATATTTCGCACAAAAATTTGGGGAAGTGTTTTTAGAACTAAATTCAGCAAATGCTAATTCAGTGGCTAAATTCGTTTGGCTTTGTTCATGATTTGTTGTGTTATGAATGGGGGGTTATCTAGCTTTAAGTGAACTTTGGGTCGACGTTAATGTCATTCGGTAGTCTACTGCTTTTGAAACTAATTGGTTGTCTTAAGTTACGTAAATTGTCAAAGAAAATGTGATCAAGTACAAACTCGGAAGGAAGGTGCCGGTGCACCTTGTCCCAGATTTTGGTTGCTCTGAGGTGAAGCTCCACGTTTATGGGGGTCATCCCCAGTTCACCATGGAGTTCACTCTGCCTTCTCCCTTCTCTCCTTCGGGTTCCCGTAATGATGTATACTGCCTTATTCTGGACCTTTTGCAGTTTAAGGACTTGGGTCTTGGAAACTACGTTTATAGGGACCATGGGGTACAGGAGTTTTGAGCGAATGAACGCATTGTAGATCTTAAGTTTGTTGGAGGTGCTCAGGTTTACGAATTTGAAAAATTCACCCACCAGTCGTAATTTGTAGTCCCAGAACCGTGCCCTCCGTGCGGTATGGGATGCGTGCACCCCCCACACGAATGTCTGCCAGTGTCCTTCGGAATAATGGAATTACACGGAACTTTTGGGCATTGGTGGATATCTTCCATCTTCTCTCGATAAGGCCCCGTACATATCATCGTTATATCTTCCGCAAATTGGACGTATAAGGAACCCTCAGTCAAGGGTTGGGAAGGTCTATGGTGTAAATGTTATAGAGGAGGGGACTGATGCACCCGCCTTGCGGCACCCCCGCCTCGAGTTCGAACTCAGGGCCGCTATAATCTTTGATATTTAGAAACGCTCTCCTCTCCATAACGTAGTCACAAAGAATCCTCTCAAGTATGGGATTGAGGCCTAGTTGTAAGATCTTATATTGTAGGCCTCTCCTCCATACTTTGTCAAAGGCCTTTTTGACATCGCGTAGCACCAGATTTGCGTGGCGTTTTTCTGATTTTACTTTTGCCAACTTCTCGGTAATTACGGCTAGCGCCGTGTCTGTTCCTCGCTTCGCTCGGAAGCCATGTTGTTAAATATTGTGAGAGTTGTTATTCTCGAGGAACGTATTTACCCTGTTGGCCAATATCTTCTCCAAGACTTCCCCTGAAAATTCTAGGAGAGATATGGGCCTGAAGTTAACTGGACTGTCCGGTGGTTTACCGGCTTTTGGAATGAATATCATTTTCGCTACCTTCCAGTGGTCAGGGAAGTAACCCACATTTAGGCATGCGTTCATGATATTCATGAGCCCCAATAAGATATTGGGCGGGGCTCGAATAAAATTCTCCTTCGTCAGTCCTGTACGCCCCGGTGCTCGCTGTCGAAAGGATTTTAAGGTCATTGAGAGTTCCTCAGCAGTAATTCTACCGCCGAGTCCCTCCATTTCCCTATCATGTGATACGCAATGGTGAGGGTGGGTTCTGTGTATTTGATCATTCAGGTCGTTAATAATTCCGTCTTCGAAGTCCAAATCGAAGTCATCATTCTCTTCCGGGGATATCTTAAATATAGATGCCCAAAAGAGTCTGAATTCCTCTTCGATTCTTTCCACGTCAGAAATTTCAATGTCATCACGTATAAGTTTGATAGTCTTTGCTGGCTGTCCACCTCTTAGTCGTTTAACCGTCTGCCAGAATGTACGTGAGTCGGTTTCTACGTTTAGTCCGTCAATTAAATTATTCCAGAGTACATTCTGTTGGTCCCTTATAAGAGTCATTAGTTCGTCACGTATGAGTCGTGTTTGTCGGTGTGTGTTGATGTTGGGGCCAGTGAGGTTCACTTCATTGATCCATTCCCTATATTCCCTCGCGAGGGTTTTCATTCTAGGGGTCCATGAGGGGGCAGGGAGAGTTTTAAATTTAACTCGGGGGACGGCTTCCTTGTCGGCTTTTAATAAATTTTCATTTAATTTATCCAACTCCTCGTCAATTTCTTCTAGGGAGGCATTATTTAAGGGTTCTGGGTTATAACTTTTGAGGAGTTGTTCATACTTATCCCAGTTGGCTCGAGCGTAGCTCTTCCGCTCTGGGATAGGGATTTGAATGGGGGAGGTTGAGACTTTAATAAGGATAGCCTGGTGGTCGCTGGGAATAGGGGGGCCCGGCTCAATGAAGTGGTTATATGGGAACATATTGCTTGTTAGAACAATGTCTGGTTTGGTGGCTGACCTGTCAGTGATGAATGTGGGAAAGTCTGGTTCAATTCTAGTCATAATGTGTCTATCAATAAGTGTCTTGAGATTCCTGCCTGCTAAGTTGGTCGACGTATAACCGGAGACAGCGCTTCTTGCATTGAGGTCACCGGCAAAGAGAACGGTTCTGCCGTGACCACATAGCTGCAAGAAGTTTGGAAGGGGAAAATACCCTCTCCTTGGGGGTTGGTACCCCGTTGCCAGGACCAGGGGTCCCACTGCCGTACGGACCTCCACAGCAAGGCAAGATTCGTCGAGTCCACTTATTGATCTGAAGTCAAGACCTCTTTTCATAGCTATGGCCCATCCGTCAAAACGTTCTCCGCTGTGATTTTTGGTCAAGACTTCGTAGGGAAAGATTTTTATTGGGTTAGCGTCATTTATTCCATGTTCGGAAATAAATATAACGTCTGGGTCGCATTGTCTTAATACGTTTCCGTATACTATTTTTTTTATTTGTCCATCCGTCAGAGTTCAAGTGTAATATTTTTAGAGTCGTCATTTTATAGTTCACTTAAGGGTTTTCGAGTGTAATATGATGTTTTTAGGACTTATTCTCTTACAAGTTTAGGTCATTGTGGAGTGTTTGGGGGCGTTATGGTTTTTCTTGTTCGTATTTTCCTGTATTCGCCGTCAGTTAGGGTGATAAAAGAGTCCGGAGTCAGTTTAATCAAGCCTTGGAGTAAAGCCTCCTCGACCTGCCTTTCACTGAGCTCGTCCGAGGTAAATCCCCATTTGTATATTCCGGCTATTAAACCTTCGGATACATCTAGGGCGTCCATCTCCTTAGGAAAAGGGCACCTTTCAGCAGCGAATACCTTCAAGTTAATTTTTCTCGAATGGTATGCGTGCCCAGATTCCCTCTTGCAACAAGAGGACGATCTCGGGCGTCTCTGGGGCTGCGAGGTTTTCCGTAAGCGGGGTAAACGTGCCCCTCCCTCGGCTCTGGCAACTCCAGTCTCCGTAACTTCGTTATTAACCTTGGTGGGTGTGTTTGCGTGGGTGGTTTTGTTTTGGTGAGTTTCTTTCGCTTGTTTTTGTTCTGTGCGTGCTTTTGCAGCCTGGATCCTGGGGTCCCTGGAGGAAGCTGGGGCTGTGGCATTGCTGGGAGTTGGGAGCTTCTGACAACTAGTCTTGCACTGGGGTTCGATACTAACTTTCAGGATCTCTTCTGACCGCGGGTTCGAGGGGAATCATATCTTCTCCATTCCATTATTAGTTAGCATCTTATTTAGCTCATCTGCAAAGCACCCCGGGGAGGAAAGATTCGCAATATGAGCATAATATATGCAACACATAATTTTCGTCGAGTTTTCGTTCTCGACGTGGAGAAATGTAGGGTTCCCTTTCGACTCCGCTACCGCAGCTTTAGCAACTTTGGCATAAGTGGTGTTGGCCTTTGTTTCCTCTTCCAGTTTTTTCAATGTGGCTTTTTTCTTAAGAATTTGTTTTTTGACAGGGCAGGCCATGGAGAGTGTTTTATGTTCTCCGGCGCAGTTAAGACACTTCATGGAGGTGCTTTTGCAGCTCCTCCAAAAGTGGTTGTCCGATGCGCAGATGGAACACAAAATAGCATTCCCTTTGGGGCAGTTGGCTGTAGTGTGCTTCTCATAATTTTGCATTTGAAGCACATTTGGAGGTCGATAAACTCCTCGCGGTAGACCTGCTCGGGGCAGATCCGAACGTTGAAGAGGAGCATACCGCACTCCGTAGCCTTTACCGCCATTGCCGAATCCGTGAAAACAATCTTAAAGACATGCGTGTAGTCCTTGAACTTAAGGACTTCCGCTACTTTGGCCCAGGGGTGGTTCTTTTCAACCTCAGCATTAATTTCTTCGATGTTGTGGCTGCCGACCCAAGGATCAAGGCGTCGAAGAATAATGCTGCAGTGTGTCTTTGTCTGTGGAGGCGTGTGGGGTCTGAAGTTTATTTTTTTTAGGGATTCTGCCGCTTTTTGAGAGGTTAGGACTTCACAGTCACTCTCCTTTTGGCAGATAGCCGAATACCCGTTGTGAGTATCGATTAGTCTGACTAGGGTTACCCCTAGTTCCCCGTGGGTGATGGCGAAGACCGCCCCCCGATCTGGCTTGGGGCCATCGGAGAGGGTCCTCAGCGGTATCCGCCGAGTCTCCCTCATTTATTTCTCCATTTCCGCATAGGGTCTGAAGAAATAAATTTTACGAAGACTCGGAGTATTTGGCTATGTTCTTGTGTGTGTTTGTGTGATATTTTTCACCAGTGAGAAAAGAGTAGGTCAAAGTGAGTAGTCCCTGTCCAAAAACAAAAACAACCCGAGCAAAATGGCACTTCACCTTAGGTGCAGGCGCTTTTCGATAGCCTGCAAGGGAGTCCGATGTGGAAAACGGAGGGGGAGGGCGGAAGCAAGTTCACCCTCGCTACCGGCGCACGAAGCAAGTGAAAATTCCCTTTTTAATTGCAAAAACGCAATGTCACTTTCGAACGTAGGCTGAATCAGTACTCCTGAGCGAGCAATCACTAAACGCGCGAAATAACACTCTCACAAATCGTATGCGAAGTCAATCGAAAGGTTGGCTTTATCAGAACACACGGGGGAAGAGCAAGACTAACTCAGGCAAGCAAAGCAGTCTTTTTTCTAGAGAAAATAGACAAGTGGAGAAGAGAGAAAGAAGTGTGATAGGGTGCAAAGAGATGCCTAGGGTCCGGTGATCAGACTTATCACTTTTATTCTTTTATTGGTTGCGTGTATTCATTGTTGTTGTATTAGATTTCTGGTAATAATTATAAAATTATAATTATAATTATTATGGCGTTCAAGCCCTTTGTCTTAGCAACTTTAGTTTTTTTGGTTTATGTTGTGCATTGCTTGCTTTGTATATGTTTTTAAATACGTTTAAGTGCGTGCTTATTGTCTTGTTTTTTTTTGTGTGTGTGTGTTATAAAGTGTTTTTTGTTTCTTCTTTTGATGTTTCTTCTTTTGATGTTCTTTTCGAAATTGGGGGGTTTTTCTTCATCTTGGTAAGGTAGTCTTGATTAGTAGGTTTTTGTCGTAGTTCGAGTTCTTCTGTTCTTGTTTTCTCTTTATCATCACAGGTTTTTTTTATCTCTTTTTATGCATATAACGGTACTTCGTCTCCGCCAGCCACTCGGTTGGCGGAGCTGGGGAATCTGGGGCGACAGTGAGCTCTTCTGTTCTGGTTAATCATCTGGGTGATTTCATCACTCAGTTCTCGATGAACCAGAACCTGCATTTTCCGCGTCCGTTCTTGTATGACTTTGTTAATAGAAATTAACCCCGCCTCTCTGTGCAGGTCTTCTTGCCGTCTTCTTTCATGCCTGCGTGTACCCGTGATTAGGTACATGCATTTATTTTGCACTACTTGAAGACGCCTCTTTTGTGTTTTTGAGACACATGAGAGGGTGGAGGTGGGGTAAAGCAACGTAGATCTCACAAGGGCATTGTATATCTTCTTCTTGTTGCTTTCACGTAGATTTCTGAATCTGTATAGAGTTCTGACAGCGGACGTGGCTCGAGAAATTCTTTCTTTGACGTGCTTTTTGCACCCAGTAGAGGTGATTTTCATACCGAGTACATTGCATTCGTTGGTGTAGGGGTATCGCGTATTCCCCACACGCACGTCTGCCCTTGAGGTTCGTCCGATGGGGACCACCTTGAATTTCTCTTGGTTTGTTCTTATTTTCCACTGAGCCTCGTAGTTGTTCAGGTTCGCGATTTCCATCGCTGTCATGCGAGCTTGCCACAGCGCATTCCTCCATGGAGATACGACTATCTGGCTGAAATCATCGGCGTATTGAATATTAAGGGAATTGGGGTACACAGGGGCTGAGACGTCCGCGGTGTATATCGAGTAAAGGGTGAGGGACAGACACCCCCCTTGCGGGAGGCCCGCAGTGAGCGGAAACTTTGGTCCGTCCGTGCACCCTAGACTGACATACGCCGCTCTCTCCATGACATAGTCACAGAGAGTTCTTTCTAAGTTTTCACTTAGACCTAGCCGTAAGATCTTATACTGCATGACCCGCTGCCACACCTTATCAAACGCCTTTGATACATCCCGACAAACGATATCCACATAACTCCTGTCCCGTTTGGCTTGGAAAAGCTTTTCCGTTATGACATTGATTGCCATTTCCGTACTTCGCTTCTTTCTAAACCCGAATTGACATGGGTTGTAGAGGGAATTTTCTTCCAGGTGAGACACCAGTCTCCCGTTGAGGCTCTTCTCAAAGAGTTTTCCGCCAAATTCCAGGAGTGAAATTAGGCGGTAGCTCTCTCTCAACGTAGGGTCCTTTCCGTGCTTGGGCAAGAAGATCATTTTTGCCGTCTTGTAAGCATCTGGAAAGTACCCTGTATTCAGACATGCGTTGAAAATTCGTCTCATTCCTTCGATGATGTTGGCTGGTGCCTTTTCGAAGTTAAGCTTCGTAAGCCCCGATTGGCCTGGGGCTTTTTGTCGGAATGAGCGGAGTGCGCCAAGGATCTCTTCTTCGGTGATCTCGGCGTCTCCGTCACGCAGTCTATCCACCTGGTGATGAGAATGCGTTCGATGTATTTCCGTGTTAAGCTCGTCTAAGATGTTGTTTTCGAACTCTATATCAAAATATTCGTTTTCATCTTCCGATATGCTGAAGATTTTTTCCCAATAGCGCCTGAATATCACTTCGATGTTGTTTTCTGCAATTTCCATGGATCCATCTTCTTTTTTCCAGGTGATCCTCTGAGACTTTTGACTTTCCTCCAAAAGTCCTTGGGCGATACATCTTGATCGAGGCTCTCGATCGCATCGTCCCATTGTCTCTGTTGTTGTTCGAGGATCAACTGGTTGAGCTCTTCCTTGATCTCTCTACTTCGTTATAGCGAGTCAAATGTTGCATTTCTTATATTTAACTCGTACATAACTCTCAATTCTCTATATAGGTCTTTCATGTACCCAGTCCACCTGTATGAGGAGATGGTTTTATACTGGGTTTTGGGGATGCAAGCCCTATCTGCATTAATTAGATGTTCGTTGAGGTCGTCGAGTGCCTCGTCTATCTCCTCGAGAATTGCCTCGTCCAGATCTGGTGGGCGACAGGCCTCGAGGAGATCAGCGTACCGTGCCCAGTTGGCTCTCCTGTAATCTTTTCTGACTGGAGCTGGGACTTGTATAGGGTTCCTATTGATGGTAAGTAGGATCCCTATATGATCACTACATGGTACCTGGACCGGTTCCATGTAGTAATTGAACAGCAGCTGACGATTAGCCAAACAAATGTCTGGTTTTGTGGCACTTCTTCCTCGAGTATAGGTTGGGAAGTCCAGGCCTATTCTATGGACCATGTTTCGATCCATCATAGTATCCAGGCACCTTCCAATTCAATTGAAGGTCCTGTACCCAGACTCCCGACATCTGGCATTAAGGTCCCCCATTAATATGGTGGGGGTCCTTCTGCCAAATAGGCCAGAGAGAGAATGAATTGGTAAATATTCTTGTCTCGGTGGCTGGTACCCGGTGGCGATGACCAGCTTTCCTATATCGAGTTCGACCTCTATTGCAAGATAGGATTCTTCCAAGTTTCTTATGGGTTTATACTTGATCCCTCTTTTGATGGCGATGGCGGCACCGTCGTACCGCTCTTGAGAGTAATTCGTGATTAACACGTCGTAGTTCCAGATCTTCATTTCGGAGCTACGAGTGTCAATCCCATGTTCAGAAATCAAGATGACATCTGCATCAATCTCCCTGAACACGCTTCCGTAGAGAGTTGTTTTCGTTGTCCAGCCATTGGTGTTAATTTCTATGATTCTTAGTGAGTTCCGTTCCATTGTGAGATGTATTACCTGTGTTTCTTCTTAGTTTTCTTTTGGGGGGGGGGCCTGTGGGGTGGGTCTGGAGTGCCCAGGCTTTTCCTTATTCGGGGGAGGACTGGGAGTCTTTGATCGACTCTTCGTCGCTCTAGTGCGAGTGCATGGGCCCTCGTCACTATCCGAAGATGTGGACTCTTGTTCTTCTTCGTTGTCGTCATTTATCTCATCCTCTTTCTCGGATTCCTCCGATGGGGGAGATTCAATGACTTGTTTGAGTTGTTTGAGTCCAGTCGCTTTTGCTTCGCTGTTATTGTTCCTGATTACACTGTCTTTGAATGCCCTGGAGCATTCTGGGTCATCAGACACGATGATGGATAGTAGGTTATTGGCCTTTAACAGCGCGTTCAATACCCGGTTATAGCATCCGGGTTTGACCGCGTTTGCCACGTTTGCATGTGTAATGCAAATTAAGATTTTAGCACTTAGGTCGTTAGTGAAGACCATCTGTAAGGGAGTTGCCATTGTTGAGGCCATCCCTTCACTTTTCTTCACAGTGCTCGCGTAGGTACAACTTTTCTTCTTTTTTTCTTCCTCTTCCATTTTACGAATTATCTCTTTCCTTTTGGGGCAGTTCAGGGCCATCGTTCGATGGGGCCCCTTACAATTCATACATTTCTTCTCTGTGCTTTGGTAGGCGTCATAACGATGTCCCTGTGTGGCGCATTCACTGCACCAAGTTGTGCCTTTTTGGGGACAGTTCGCGGTGGTATGCTTTTCCAGTGCATAACATACGAAGCACATCTGGATATTGTGATACGTCTCGTGTTCGATGTTTGTTCCTGGGATTCTCATATTAAAAATGAAGAGTCCCTCGGTTGCCATTTTGGTGGTCTGGAAAAATCTTTATACAATTTCAGCGTCTCTTATGTTTTTATGTGTTTGAACGTAAATTGTTCCTAAAAATTTATCGTGACGCTGATTGGTCCATTTTGGCAGCGCTTAAGTGTAAAATGTAAAGTTAGTTTTAAAGCTACGTGAATAACAGAACTATCCGAGTTTTCATGAGAGAGGTGGACGTGGTGGTTGTGTCAGTTTGTTTTCTGGTCATTTCTCATGGAAGAGTCTCGTCACTCGGAGCTCCTCGGCACGCTTTGCCGCTCTTATGCTGAACTTCACCCTCCTAGCTAGCCTACGGTACTCCGCAAAGTCTCCAGAAATCTTTGACTGTCGATACACCGTTCTCTTCTCCCTCAGCAGTTGACCGATTTCTCGATTAAACCACTTTGGTTGAACGCAAGACCGACGAAGGCTTTTCAAAGGGATGAAACGCGATTGAAGACTCATGAACGTAGTTTTGAATCTATTTCACGAAGAGTACCTTGAGTAGTTTTAGTAGAGTAGAGTAAGTAGAGTGTGTGCGCGTAGTGTCCTAACCTCCTGATCCGGTAAAGGAGGAAACCGTTGAGGCAAGACTCGGCAAAACGCCAAAGACCGCTCAATCTCGGCGGCCACGGAGTGGTGCTCTCCCCCCCCCCGAGAAGAAAGTGAGAGACTAACTAGGGGGAAGGGCAACATTGCCCGAAGGGGGACATGAGTCCCCCCGCCCCCCAGGACACTAAACGGATCCCCCTCCGTCTAATTGCGGGGAAACCAAAACCATCTCGGGAAACGGTATTCCAAACGGTAATCAGTGAAATTAACATCGAACTCACTCGTTTCATCGAAACCCCAAATGGATGGGCGGCAGTCTGCTGGAAAAACAAGGATGTAGAAACCCTTGTTTCAGACCAGGACAGGCAACCCCTTCGCGAGATAGGGCTCGAAGTGGTAGTTCCCTACGAGCTACTCGTGAAGAGGGCCGTCATCCTCAAAAGAATTGACCCCTACTTCTTTGAGAATACGACCGAAGATATCCAAGCCGAGTTAAATGAAAAAAAATCATGGGCAAGTGTAGAGAGGGTGGATAAAATCGGCAAATCCCTCATCAAGGTAACCTTCGCAACCATCGGGATGGCTCAGAGAGCGCTAAGGGAAGGCCTTCTGGGCTTCTACCTTCGCGTCGCGCCAGAGCAGATAGAGGCAGAAGAATATATCTTCATTGAAAACTGCCAAATCTGCCTGGCCATCGAGAGCCACCCGACAAGAAACTGCCCCACCAACATCCAAGTCTGTGCGACATGCTCCAGAACCGGTCACGGATGGAGAGATTGCCGGGAAGAAAAGCCGAAATGTGCAAATTGCGGAGGAGAGCATAGGGCTTCGGCCATGAAATGCCCTCTACGCAAGGAAGCACTAAAAAACAAAAGGCTGAAGCTCAGACTGCAAAAGGAGGAAAAGTCAAAGGCAACATATGCCACCGCGACTTCGACTCCTGGAAACGCCACTACTTCGACGGACAAAGCGGCCCCGAAATTAATCCTGCCGGCTGAGAGCAAGGAGATTATGACGATGGTCATAGTTGCCCACCTGGCAAATCTTGCTCGCCCTGGCAGTTTTTCGGAGGAACTAAACGCTATGTTAAAGAACAACGGCGTTAAAAAAAAAGCTATGGTTCCCCCCGAACCCACCTTCCAAGGACGTGCTGAACATCGAATTCATAGATGTAAAGCAGCAGAAAGCCCCCGAAGAGTTAAAAATTAATGAAGAACCAACAATCAACCCTGAAGAAGATGAGAACCAAGAAGGAGCAAAACAAGTAACCACGCAAGAGAAAAGCACCCCGAAGGAAAAGAGAACGAGAAAGAAAAAGATCAGCAAACCCCCTAAACAAATGGAAGAAGAAAGTATGGATGGAGAATCTGAAGATGATGATTCTTATCCCGCAGTTCCCCTGACAGAAAAAGTCAACGTCCTGGAAAAGGGACGCTTTTTCGACGGGGAAGAACTAAAAATAAAAGTTTTCGGGACTACTGGATGTAGACCCGAAAAGAACAATCAAACGCAACTGGTAAAGGGCATTAGGAGTGGCGACTTCAAGTGGACTTTTAAGGGACCCTGGTCTCCAAAGGAAATGGAGAGCCTCCTATGCAGCGGCACCATGTACATCCCGGGATCAAATTGTCACACGGTGAACGCATCAACCTTCGAGAAAATAAAGTGCAGCATGAAGACCTCGGCGATAAACTAAAAATAAAAAAGTTAAATAAATTGTTAAGCGCGAAACAACTAAATAATAGTGTAAAACGATAAAGTGTTAATAGTTAAACAAATAATTAATTAAACAAACAAGTTGAATAGTGAAATAAGTGAATAATTGAAATGTGACAATTAACAGACAAATATTCAATTTAGCGAATAATATAAATAGAAGTCTATAAAATTAAAATAATAACCAATGTGTAAATACAGTTAATTAAAACTAAGTACAGCATATGTGTAAATACAGTGAATTAAAGTTAAGTGCATAGTATAACAGTATCTTAAACTTAAATACAGTTCAATTTAGCGAATAATATTAATAGAAGACTATAAAATTAAAAACTAATAACCAATGTGTGATACAGCTAATTAAAACTAAGTTCAGTATATATGTAAATACAGTGAATTAAAATCATTTTCATTATATATAGCAATATCTAAAACTTAAACTCAAATGATACATAAATGAATGATTAAAGATCAATGATAATTTAAAAACTATAACCCAATTAGTGGGTAGGATTAATTTATTTTTAAAACCCTGTAAGTGGGTACAACCTAAATCAAAAAAATGTCAAAAAGCTGAGCTCCTGCGTGTATTCTCCAGGAGAACCCCCTTTGTGTAACTTTGCCTTCGACTATTACTTCTTCCTCTCCTCAACTATAAATTTTTTCCATTTTTTCACCACTTTTGTCTATATATATTTTTTACATTGTGTAAATTTTGTGAATTTATTTATTTGATGTATGAAATACTTGTGCTTCTTCCAATAAATATATCATCATCAGAACTATACACCTAACAAAGATATAACACAACGATAACGTGTATAATAGAATACATAATATCAAACCCTAATACACAGGTAAATTGCCGAGCCGAAAGCTTAAAAAGGCTTGAATGCTCAACAATTATCAAACAAAAATAAGTAAAACAACATCTGACACACGAACAATAAGAAGAACATGCCTGCTACACGTAAATAGAACAATACATGATAGACAACACATGACACAATAAGTAAAATATGATAACAAAAAGTAAAAAGTCTGCGATGCCCTCCTACTAGGGCACCCCCCCCCCCATCTTAAAAACTTTTATATTTTCACCTACTTTTATTTACTACTATCCAAAATCTTTCAAAGAGTGTAATATACCATCATCATCATTAAACATAAAAGTGTCATTAAGAATCTGCTTAATGTATTAGCAGTCATAATTCAAGAAGAGAAGCAAGAAGTAATCCTTACCGTTCGCCTTTTCGAGTTCTGTTCCCGCAATATAGGACGCAATAAAGAATCCAGCTGAATATTTTCTTTTATCATAATGAAGTTCGTTTGATCACTTAACCCAGACTACCAAACAACGAGATAGAAATCGTTATCTAGCCCCATAAATTCTTTGATACGGGCGACTGCGCCTTTCTAACGTTTTTAAATTGATTTTAAAGGGCCACTTCCAGTTTCCTCGCATTCGTCGCATTATCTCTTTACAACTGTTGAGGAGTTTAATCGATTTCCGTTTCCATTTTCATGCCGCGATATGTCATCTAAAGTAGTTATTGACTCTATTACAAATCTTTGTCGTTATTTGGTGTACCTGCATATATCCATTCAGACTGCAGCCTGTCATTCATTTCCAAGAGAGTGAAAGAATATTTACTGCGTCTTGGTGTAAATAGCAGCCACACCTCTCTATACTTTCCCCTGGAGTGATGTCGTAGAGTGAAGGTGTCTCCTTTATCAATCTTTGTTTTCATCAACAAACAGTGATATTGCCTATTTATCGAATAAAAGTGAATACTAGTGTTTTTAAACTGCATTGAATACTAAAAATTATAAATCTACGTATGTAAGTTAATTTATTTGGACATAGAAAGTGATATTACCGCATTACGTCGAAAATTCCCATGTTCCCACTGAGTCTGTTTGAAAGCCATTAGGCCTAAACTCAACTGAGTGATTAGAAGTGCAGAGCTGCCACATCCATCTTGTTTAACTAATCTCTTCACTCTTTGAATTAATAAATTAAAACAATCACTCATCAATCAAAACCTAACAACCTTCATAGTAAAAATTCTAACAATTAAACATTACTGTTTCTCCCAGTAATTAAACAAACTCCCATAGCACATAAGCACTGTTGTCACATTTCTCTATTCATCCTAAGAAAGAATGGTTCCTCCTATTCTCAGGAAGGCAGACAAAGAAAAAAATACTCCAATTACAAGAGGAAAAACAGAATTAAACGAACTAGTTAATTTTAATGAACTGCAGACCCATATTTCCTCATCTACGCTATCAGGTGATGCCAAAGACAAACGTTCTCTTTAAGTTTTTTTACTCATCTTTTGCCAAACAAGAACAGAAAATCATCTCTCTCGAAAAATCTAACGAACAAATGAGATCAAAAATCGAAAAATTAGAAGAAAGAGTTGATTCTTCCGACGCTTATGAAAGACGAGATACAATTATATTCTCCGGCGATATACCTGAAACTACCAATAATGAAAACTGCAGCAATATCATCCGCAAACTTATTAAAGATAACTGCCACATACAAATGCAAGAAGCTTACATCTCTGTTGCTCATCGTCTAGGTCCCAAGCCTAAAGTACAAGGTCCCGACAAAAGAAACATAATTGTGAAGTTGCGCAGAAGTGATCTGAAGCGTGATATCTTCTCAGCATGCAAAGAATTCAAACCTTCATTCTATGTAAACGAACAACTGACTCCAAATCGAAACAAAATCTTTTTTGTCCTCCGCCAAGCTAAAAAGAAATTCTCCACAAAGATCACCGGCTGCACTACCAGAGATGGATTCAACAACGTTTTCCTGCCATCACCCTCCGGTCGCCGAGACCTACGTATAGTTATCAATACCCGAGCTGCCCTCCAAAAATTTCTGTCGGAACACCTCAATTCGACGCTTGCAGAGTTTAATGGTGAAAATCTCTGGAACGATCAGTAATAATTAATACCTTCGGCGATATTACTGCTTTAGATGAGAAAAAACCCCCCAAACAAACCATGTTTTGACCTAGCATTCACTTACTTTTATTTCAATTGTATTACATACTTTATTCCTTTTTCTCTTATTAAAGTTATCATAAAAATAGTATTTTAACTGTTTATAGATATTTTATACGTAAAATCAATTTGTAACCTTTAATTTTTAAATTCCAATAGAACTACCTTTATGTTTGAACAACTCGATCACTTCAATAATATCGATCCAGACATAAACCATTTTGATGAATTATATCCAAATTTTAAAGAAAATAAAGTAAGAAACCAATACTACGATTGTGATAAATTTAACACTACATTTTAAATCTTAATATTCGATCTTTGCACCCAAACATTGATGAATTTTCAATATTTTTGTCAACACTTAATTATAAATTTTCCGTTTTGGCATTCACCGAGAGCTGGCTAACAAATAATAATAAATACCTTATCAGTGTCCCAAACTATAGCTCTTTTCATTCACTACGCGACGTAAACAAGAGAGGGGGAGGTATAAGCGTGTATATATCTGACAGATTCAATACTAAAAAAGTTGACTAAATTAGTATTTCCTATAACTATATTGAAACTTTATTTATCGAAGTAAAATCAAATGGTAAAACAATAATCATTGGAACCGTATATAGACCTCCTTCTGGTGACCCTGAGATGTTTATAGATAAGATTACTGAATTAATCAATTACTTCAATGTTACAAACTATGACGACATAATAATTACAGGAGATTTTAACTTCGATCTATTAAACTTTGAAAACCACGCATCAACTCAGTCCTTCCTCAATACTTTTTATTCTCATTCCTTACTTCCAATTATAACAAAACCGACAAGAATAACCCCAAACTCAGCAACACTAATTGACAATATTTTCAGAGTTCACCCCGAAAATTACTCTTCCCGTATTCTCCTTTGTGACATATCGGACCATCTTCCTATATTCATGATCCAAAAGTCTTTTTTCAACTCGAACAATATTCATCAAAACCGTACAATAACCTACCGCATAATTAACGAAAATACCTTATCAAACTTCTATAACTATGTTCTAAATCAGAATCTATATGAATTTTCCTATATAAATGACATCGATTCTGCTACCGAAGAGTTAATTTCAAGGCTAGACGATGCTTTTAAACTTAATTGTCCTCTTAAATCTAAAACCATATTATATAAACACAAAAACAAACCTTGGATAACAAACGCAATTATAAATAACATAAAAAACTCAAAAATACTTTTCTCTTTATAAGCTTAGTCAAATTCCAGAACACACATATAAAAATTTTCGGAATCAAGTTACTAACCAAATTAAAATAGCCAAGAAAAATTATTACCATGAAGGATTTAATCAAACGAAAAACAATATAAAACAAACTTGGAAATTAATCAATTCTGTGATAAAACCTGAAATTACTAAAGGAACAAACCAAATTAAACAAATTATCATTGACGGTAAACCAGTTGATGACAATAAGGAAAAAGCGAATGAATTCAATAAATTTTTTGTCAACGTAGGTAAAAAAATCTCAGACTCCTGCAAAATAGTCGATAAATCTTTTCTTTCGTATTTTAATGAGATTAATGTACCAAATTCCTTGTTCTTTTCTCCTGTAAGCGTAGCCGATATAAAAAAAATCATTAGTTCACTAAAAAATAAAAAATCAGGTATTAATTCAATCTCCACTAAAATTTTAAAATACATCTCTGATATAGTTGCTCCAATTTTAGCATCAATAATTAATAAATCATTTACGCAGGGTATATTCCCAAGTGTATTAAAAGTTGCTCGGGTAACACCGTTACCAAAGGCCGGAGACCTCACAAACGTAAGCAATTACCGCCCTATTTCATGTCTTACAATGTTCAGTAAAATATTTGAAAAAATAGCATTCAATAAACTTTATAAATTTCTGGAATTTAATTCACTGTTGTATAAACCCCAATATGGTTTTAGACGTCAGAAATCAACGATTCACGCGATAATTAACCACCTTAAATATTTATATGATAACATTGAAAAGGGCCACATTGTATTCTCAATTTTTCTCGATTTTAAAAAAGCTTTCGATTGTGTCAACCATAATATTCTACTGTCAAAATTAGCTATGTACGGAATTAGAAGCAACTGTCAAAATTGGTTCAAATCATATTTAACTGAAAGAAAGCAATTTGTCTCCGTCAATGGTCAAGACTCATCCCACCTTAATATTACAACTGCTAGGGCCAGTTATTTTTAATCTATATTAATGATATTGTTAAATCATCTTCTCTGTTTAAATTTATATTATTCGCGGATGATAGTGCCTTATCAACTCCCTTGCCATATGACAAACCGAGCAACATTGCATCTACAATAAATAAAGAACTCGAAAATGTCTTCAGGTGGCTTAATGTTAATAAACTATCAATAAATGTAGATAAAACCAAATATAGTATTTTCTCTTACAAAAAATCTATTGAATTGCCCCATATTAAAATGGGCGACGGAATAATCTATGAAATTACTCATATCAAATTCCTAGGAATCTTTATTGACAAAAATCTGAGTTTTAAACAACATATTACGCATATCTCAACAAAACTATCAAAATCGATTAGAATATTATATAAATTAAATAAGTTTCTTCCTAAATCTATTCTCCACTCTTTATATATGACAATGGTGCAACCTTACTTGACATATGGCAAAGAGAGTTGGTATGGAAAATATCAAAATTATCTCAATAAATTAGTCATATTACAGAAAAAAGCAATTCGAGCCATCCATCAACTTGACTACAAAGAGCACACTAATCGATATTTTAAAGAATCCAAAATTCTAAAATTAAATGATCTCTGTTTTTCAAACATCCTTATTCCTGTACAAAACAATAAAGTGTTCCTATAATAACTATATATTTAATATGTTACAAACAGCTGATAATACCCAAAATCACCAAACCCGCAATAGAACAAAATTTATTTCACCCTTGTATTCAAAATCAAAATCACAATGTAGCTTTCTGTACAAATCTATCAAAATATGGAATGGCTTGGACGACAATATCAAATCCCAAACCAATTTAGCTCAATACAAAAAAGCTCTTAAAAACAATATAATTTCGGCTTACTAAATTTCTATTCAGTTTTTGTTATTGTGTATTTATTTGTTACCGTACACTATTACTATTACTTTGATTTATACATTATAAATATGTTATTATTTATATAAGACTGTTGACTATGTTAACTACAGATCTTTTGAAATAATCGCTGGAAATGAAATAGTTTTTTAATTTATCTCTAAATTTAAATAATATAATTATTCGTTATTTGCAATCTTTACAATGGTTAGGTTCTCAAATGTATACTAAGTTGTTTATATTTTTATAAACATGAGGGGATTTTATTCTTGATAATGTTATGCTTAGTCTTAAGTTTTAAGTTTCTGCCCTAAAAGTCACTGACTTATTTTGGATCCATAACTAATCTTTGTATGTATATACATATATACGAGTATGTATAAGTACTTATTGTAACTTGTCATTAAGATTTAAAATGTAATAGGTTTATACTGTACATTGGATTAATATGGAATAAATAAATAAATTAAAATAAATACTGCCACTGTGGAAATAGCCACTGTGAGCGCTATAATGGCATTATTTGAATCTCGAGGTTTGCCATTAAGTGCATGGCAGGATGTATTACATAACATAACATAACATAATTACACGGATGACAAAAGCCACAAGGGCCTATCAAAGGTCATCCGACTCCGTCAAAACCCACCCACAAAAAGCACCATCACCAGGGGAAGACAAAATCAAAGTCCCCCACAATATAATATAACGGATGACAAAAGCCACAAGGGCTCATCATAGGTCATCCGAGTCAAGCGGCCTCTTTTTCAAGGCACCCAAACTCCCAGGAAAACTACATCCTGATGCCTTACATTCACTACTTTGTACCCTTAGCTTTTGAGAGACGTTCAGTTGGTGATTCGGCCCTACCTTCTTGGCTAATTGAACCTGGAGAAGTCTTCCGCAAACGATTTGTGAATCGCAGTACGAACCAGCTGTGGACGTCGTTGATCTCATTGATGCTAACTCTAAACATGCTCGTGCGAGATTTCTTGATGGGAGAGAGAGCACTGTTGCTCTGCATAATTTAGCTCCATGTCCTAGGAATATTCCGCCTAATGATTCCGAATCAAGAAATCCAGGAGGCCTTTCCGATCAAGCTTCACATTCCAGTTTCTCATCTACAACTATTACCTTTCCTCAAGCCAACGAGAAGATATTGGGAAATGAGCAAGAAAAAATTATCCAGATACAAGATCATTTTCATGATGCTGATAACAGTGTGAATAGTCAGGACAATCTGACAATACAGTTGCCTGACCCTAAAAGATCTCTACGAGCTGATAAACCTCTAGGTCTTTAAATTTGTAATCTTTTCGATTTTTCTTAAGCTTTCTTTATTTAGTGTATTGTATATTTTGTAATTTTGATAAAGAATGAATTCTTTTTTGTGGGAGTGACTGTTATATGTTCCCCATATTCATTTATATTTGTTCATATGTATTCATGTTACTAATATTTTGTTTTGTTTCTTTTATAGATGTATTATGAATATAGTTGATTTAACCCCATCAAAAGGAGGAGTTTGAATATACCTTACTACTCATTTCTATCATTACAATAAAATCTTGTAGGTCAGTTATGTTCATCACTACTCATAAGTATCATAACAAAGTTAAAATTATGTCTCTCGAACAGGAAATGATGTTGCGATTTAATGTGCAGTCCTTGAGGAGGCAGCTTGACACTCAGGTAGGGCAAGGCCCGTCCGGAGATGACCAGGTGGATGACTAGCGACCCTCAGCATTGGTTGATTCTGATACTCAGGTGTAGATAGAGGGGAGTAGGAAAAGGGGCAAAGAAAAAATAATAGCGTAGGCGAGTTGCGAACAGCTTCCCGCGTCGCTGGACCGCTGTTAGCCAGCGGCGAATCCACTCCGCCATCCTGAGTCTCAAAAAAAGACTCATTCAAACGAAGCTTTTAAGCCGCTCGCTTGCACTTCTCGTACGCTATATCAGGTAAAAGAAGGTGCACAGCGAGATGAACGATCTTCGTTACGGGAGTGAGAAGGTATCTCTCTCTTGGAGTTTGGTAGGCAGGGTAACCAGTGTGATCGTAGCTTCCTCTAAAGGTAAAGGAAATTTAGAGCTGGATATCAACTTCTTTATTCGGCGGGAGCGTCTTCAAGTAATGTACAGGAAATAACTGCAAACTGACTGCCCTCAGCGTCTTACGTCTTGAAAAAGTTAGAAGTTAAAACTATATAGTTAGAGTAGAGTGGATAGTAATCATTAGGGTACATTGGTAAAATGGAATGAGTAAGAGTTAGTGAAGGTCACTTGAGTTCTTATCTTCACGTTTTATAATCTTATCATTTGGTTAAATGTGTAGGGATCTCACGCCTCTATTCTTCTTCAAAGAATTTATTTTGTTCTATTCAAATATTTCGCAGTTGTTGGTGACTTCTTTGCTTTGTTTCTAATTCTGTAGTGATTTTTCTACTAATACACCGCTGTTTTGTACTCTCTGTAATTTCACGTTATTGGTTTTATGTAGACTTCTGAGTGGAATTGCGAGATATAATAGTACTGATTTATACAGAAAGTTGTATATTTTGACTTTATTATTTGTGTTTAGGTTTTTCAACTGATAAAGTTTTGCTAAGTTAGCTTTTGCTAGTTTGATTCTCTCGGTAGTGTGTTTTTGATACCCGTTTGAAGTTATCTTTAGTCCTAGTACCTCGCCTTCCTTTTGGTATCTGTACCTATCTTTGTTTATCGTTACTTTTGATGTTTTTCTTCTCCCTATTGGAATAATTGTAAACTTGTTTGCGTTTGTCCTTATCTTCATTTTTTTTTTTCAAAGTTATTTATGTTCTCGATTTCTGCCACAGTGATTCTGGCTGCCGTTGGTGGATGCCTGTATGGACTATTAACGATTATCGAGATGTCGTCTGCGAATTGTACGTATTTGGTGGTATGGTAGATTGGATTTGGAAGGTCACCTGTCTATATACTATATAACGTAGGACTGAGACATCCTCCTGGGGGAATTCCTTGATTGATTTCAAAATCGGGTCCTCTATATCCTTCTATGCTGATAAATGTTGTGCGGTCTGTGATGTACTTACATATGCATTTTGTTAGGATAGGTGAAAGTCCTAATCCCTTGATCTTGTATTTTAGGCATATTCTCCAGACCTTATCAAAAGCCTTCTGCACATCTCTTAATACCAAATCTGTGTAGTTTCTGTCATATTTTGCTTTGGCTATTGTTTTTACCATTACGTCCAGTGCCGTCTCGGTACTTCTACCTTTCCTGAACCCGTGTTGGTGGCTAGGAATTAGATTGTTGTCTCCTGCCGATCAATGTTTCTAGTAGAGTTATCGGCCTGAAGTTTTCAGGTTGCTCAGGGTGCTTGCCTAGTTTGGGCAAGCCCTCAGCGTCTTATGTCTTACGTCTTGAAAAAGAGTAGAAGTTAAAAGTATATAGTTAGTGTAGAATGGATAGTAGGGGCCAAGGTAAAGTGGTGAAAGGGAATGAGTACGAGATATTACAGTTTGCTAGGTGACCAGCAATCTCTTGTTCGTTCTTTATTATCGTTTTATTATGCATTTATTTATTTATTTATTTCCTGTTCGTTTTTTTATATTTTTTAATTTTTTTCAAGGCTCTCACGCCTCTATTGTTCTTTGTTGTTTTTTGTTTTTGTTTTTTAGTGTGCAGTTGTTTGGTCAATATTTTTCCTAAACATTGGTGCGGGATTGACCCCGACTGTTGGTTTCCCGCTTCTAAAATTTCCTCTATTGTTCCTTCGATGATTAATAGGGATCTTCAATTTTCTACTTTCTTCTTCGTTTAGAAGTTCTTAAAGTTTTTCCCATATTTTCGTAGCCCTTCTGTGGAGAATTGTGTTGATTGGTTCTAAGTTAATTTCTTGGTGTAGGTCTTGTTGTCTACGTTGTTCTCTTCTTCTCGTACTTGTTATTAACAATATTCCTTTGTTCTGTACCATTTGAAGCTTGATGGTGTTGGTTTTATGTAGGGCATTGAGAGGTATTGTTGGATACAGTAATACTGATCTGCATAATGCATTATAAATTTTAATTTTGTTTTTTTGTGTTAAAATTTCTGAGTTGGAACAATTTTGTGAGTTTGTACTTTGCTAGGTTTATTCTCTCATTGATATGTTTTTTATATCTGTTGAAAGTTATTTTTAGCCCGAGAACTTTGCCCTCTTGTTTGTATCGATATATCTTTTCTTCAACAAGTACTCGCTATCTTTTGCGTCTTCCCACTGGTACGATTCTAAATTTGTCTGGATTAGTTCTTATTTTCCATTTCTTTTCATAGTCGTTGATATTTGCTCTTTCTGCTGCAGTTATTCTAGCCAACGTGGGTGAATGCCTATAAGGACTTTTGGTGATTATCGAGATATCATCCGTGAATTGTATATATGTAGTACTTTCAAAAATAGGCTCTGGTAAATCCTTTGTGTATATGCTATATAGTAACGGACTAAGGCATCCTCCTTGAGGGACTCCCTGATGTATCTCGAATTCGGGTCCCCGGTAGTCTTCTATTTCGATATATGCTTTGCGATCCGTTACGTAATTGCACAAACATTTGGTTAAAACTCTGGGAAATCCTAGCCTTTTAATCTTATATTTGAATCCAATCCGCCATACCTTGTCAAATGCTTTATGTACGTCTCTTAGTACACGGTCTATGTATCTTTTTTCGTATTTAGCCTTTGCGAGCGCTTCGACAAGTATTGCCAGTGCTGTTTCGGTTCCTCTTTTCTTCCTAAACCCGTGTTAGTGTTGTGGAATTGAATTGTTAGCCTTGAGATGTTGGCTGAGTCTCTTTCCAATCATTTTCTCTAAGAGTTTAGCTATGGATTCGAGTAAAATTATGGGTCGGTAATTTCCGGATTGATTCGGTGGTTTTCCTGATTTGGGTAGGAAAATTATTTTTCCTCTTTTTAAGGCATCGGGAAAATATCCTGCGCTAATTGACGCGTTGAAAATGTCTTTCATTTTTTCTAGAAAGTTATTCGGTGTTCTTATTAGATTTTCACGTGAAATCCCGGAATTGCCTGGTGCTTTTTGTTTAGTAGCGGTTATAGTAGCTTTAAGTAGGAGATGCAGTGTGGTTGGGTGTTATTTCTTCTCTGTTATTTTCTAAGTCTTCCACAATAGTGTTCTCCTGTTTGTGGTCGAAATCCATATTTTCATCAGGAGATATGTTAAAAATCTCACTCCAATGTTCTCTGAATGCCATCTCTATTTCTTGCGGTTCTTGTGTCTTCTCCGTTGTGATTAATGGATATCTTTGTTTTCTGTTTTATATTCCCTCTTAACACGTTGATTTTTTGCCCAAACTTCGTTGGGTTTAATTCCTCGTCTATCTTCTCCACTAGCTGGTCCCATCTGGCGCTCCTCTCTGCCAAAATTGCCACTGTTAGTTCGTTTTTAATGTTAAGGAGACGTTGCCTATCGCTTCTCAGTGGACCAATTTGTTCTATTTTATTTCTTAAGTTTTTATAGTTGTTTTCTAGTTCTGTAATTAATGGAGTACGGCCATAATGTAATTTTGGTCATTTTTCCTGATAGGGCACTTCACTTGTATAGGATTGGCTGAAATTTTTACGACCACCATTTCATGGTTGCTAATAGATGGTGGGCCTCTTTATATTAGATAGTTATAGTGAAATCTAGGAGACGCGAGTACGATGTCCGGTTTTGTTGCTCTTGCTATTCCTATATATGTCGGAAAGTCCGGATCTATTCTTTCTAATATTCCTCTTTCCATTAGTACGAGTAAATCCAGATTGTTTCTTGCATTATTGAAGTTCCTGGTGTACCCTGAAGTTCTCGTGCGTGCATTCAGATCTCCCATGAAGAGGACTTGGTCGTTTTGCCCACATATCTCCATAAAGTTGGGCATGGGTAAATATCCTCTTCTTGGGGTTTGGTATCCCGTCATAATATGTATGTTGCCTGTTTCCGTTTTGATTTTAATAGCTAAGTATGCTTCATCGAGTTATTTTAACCTAGTAAATTTTAATCCCTTCTTTACGGCCATAGCTACCCCGTCAAAGTTTACATCTGTGGTGGTTTTATATATTATTGTATAGTTGTATATTTTGATGGGGGCAGTAGTTTCTGAATTTATATTTATTTCGTTCAATGCAATAATGTCTGGGTCTATCTTTAAATACGAATTACAAAGTGAATGTCTCTTTAGATCCCATTCTGCTACGTTATGACATTATTTTTAGTTTTCGTTTGATTTTGTGATATTCTATTGTTCCAGTGAATATCTTCTCTCCGTCTTCTTAAGCTCTCTTTGGCAGGGGGATTTTGTTCTTCCACAACGTTTCTTTTTAAATTCCTCCTTTTTGATTTTGTACCACATTTCTTTAGTAATCCGAGTAAGGGCCTCCAAATTCATATTTATACATTCCCTTTTGTATTCCCAGTATGATTTCTTTTGTATTTCCTATAGAGATGAGTCTATCTTCTATGGCGTAGAACCTTATGTTCAATCCTGTTTCTTCTTTGTTGCCTTTTTGTGCCTGACATTGGGAAATCTTGTTTCTTGTTTCTTCTTCTTCCGTCGTTTATCCTTTGTTGGATTTCTGAGCAGCTAGCAATATTCGTTCGTTGTTCCACATCCATTCTTTCTTCTGATGTTTGGTTAGTCATCTGTCTGATCCTTGGATCTCTCTGTACTCCCTGGTTTATACTTTTAATCTGGCTAGGAGATTCGGTTTCGCCAGTTCTAGTTTTAGTTCCTGTTTTCGGTGGTTTATATTGTATGTTTAGTACGTCAGCCGAAGGTGGGTTCTCTGGAAACCACATCGGTTCCAGGCCATTATTGCTTATCATTTTATTAAGTTCAGTTGAGTATGTGCCTGGTTTTGAAACATTCATTACATGAGTGTGTAGAATACACGCTAGTATATTTAATGAGTTTTCCTGTTTTAGCTCTATAATGTTTTTCGCTGGTTGAAGTTGCTCTGCCGTGGCTTTGGCTACCTTTGCATATGTTTGGTTACTCCTCTCTTCCTCCGCCTTCGTCTTCTCATTCCTTTTTCTTTCAATAATTTCTTTCTTTAGTTAGCAAGCCCTCGCCATTGTGCAATGGTTCCCTCCACAATTCACACATTTGTTCTCTGAGCTCTTGCAATCTCTCCAGATATGTGTGTTAGAGCTGCATTCAGAACATTTCTTTTCCTCTCTTTTTGGACAATCCTTTGTAATGTGTTGGTCTAGTGCAAAGCAGCTGAAGCACGTCAAGACGTTGAGGAATTTATCGTTCCTTATCTGCTCCGGTGTTATCTTTAAATTAAATGCTAGTAGTTGTTCTCCTTAGCTTTACGAGCCATACCTGTCTCTCTGAATATCACCTTGAAGACATAGGTATATTTATTATTTGTAGATATGTTTTTGAATTTAATCACTTCTTATATTTGCGCCCATTCTTGGCGTTGTTCATTTTCATCTTGAATTTCTAAGGCCGTGTGCTCCCCTATCCAGGGGTCTATCTGCTTGCAGTAGATAGCTTTTTGAGATTCTATTTGAGGCGGGACTTTGGCCTCTAGGCCTATGTTCTTTAATAGTGTTGTTGCTCTTTCGCTGAGGAGTTTGTCGACATCATTTTCTGTTTGACAAGTAGCAACGTAGTTCGATGTAAGGTCTAGTAATCTTATTAGAACTATTCCAAGTTCTCCACATATTACTTTGAATACCGATGTTCTCTCTTGGTTTTGCGCACCTTTAAGGGCACGCAAATGGATCCTTTTCGTTGATTCCATTTAGTTTTGTTCCTTCTTTATTTTCTTCATTGAGAGCTCTTAGGCTGAGAATTGAGAGAAGAGAAAAAAGGGGAAAGGAATAGATAGATATAAAGTGCGGCTCTGATCCAGTTATTGTTCTGGCTTATTCCGCTGACGTGTTTGTAAAGCGACTACCAACCAGCTGATCTGAGCGAAGCAAATATCCTAGAAATCGATGAGGAGATAGATAAGATCACCAATCTCTTCACGAGGGCAGACGAGAGATGCGTCCACAGAATCTCTTATAAATTGCTCCCACAACCTAGGTGGACGGATGATATGAAGGATATAGCCAGGGAACACAGAGAAATCTATTAAAAAATCAGCAGAACAAGCCTAAACAGGAAAAGGACAGCCAGAATGAGGCCGGTAAGTGCGGAACTTAAAAATATCATCATTGTAAAGCAAATAGAAATTTGGGACGATATCGTGGGCAGACTAGACATGGAAAGCAATCCCGTATTTTTTGGGAATAACATCCTAAAACTTAGGAGATTGCCTTTTAGGCCCGGAACACGAATTGAAGAAGGCGATAATTTCCTAGAGGATCCGGAATCTCTCGAAAAAAGATTTAAAAGACACTGAAAAGAGATCTTTGCAATATCACCTAAGGAGAACGAAGACTTCGACCAAGACTTCGAAGGCCAGCTGCTTGAGGACCTTAGGACGATGATACATAAGACCCACTCTCACCCGCAAGTATGAAGAGAGAGAGAGATGGTTAACCATGGGTGCCCTATAACCTTTGAAGAGACAATGAACACCTTAAGGCCGTTCAAACAAAGAGCACCCGGCTGGTCTAGAATCACGAAGAACAACTTCGTGAATGCCCCGCGGCAAATTATTCAAGGCCTGGTGAACACCATGAAGGCCAGATGAGTATAAGATGGCAAAATTCATCTTCATCCCCAAAGCAAACAAACCTCCAGATCAGGTGGCTAACTATTGCCCAATCTCTCTCCTTGAGATACAGGACAAGATCTTTGAGAACATAATAACCAATAGGCTACAAGATCAACTAAGCGAGTTAAAAGCACACAACCCGCAACAGCATGGGTTTCGTCCAAAAAGGGGCACATAAACTGCCATGGTGCTTCTAACAGAAAAGATCGCGTATTGCCGAGTGAAGGGTTACTATGTAAACATCATGCTGAGGGACGTGCAGAAGGCCTTCGACAAGGTTTGGCTGGAAGGACTCTAATACAAGATCCTAGGTATCCAGCTAAACCCGGTCCTGGAAAGAGTCCTCTGTGACTTCGTCATGGACAAAAGGGCGCTTCTCATGATAGAAGAGCACAGCGGGCGTTCCTCAGGGAGGCTGTCTGAGCCCTCTGCTCTACTTGGTCTTTACCATCGACCTCCCGACTCCGATACACAGGGACACGATGTATCTGTAATTCGCAGATGACATCCCCCAAATCGTCCCTAGTGTGGAGAAGAAAGCAAGGGCACAGGCAACTTAGACTAAGGCAGAGATTTCCAATATAAACCAGTACGAGAGACGATGGAAGATCCGAACAAACAAGGACAAGTTCAGGATCATCTCGCTGAGACGCAGGTTGACGTGGCCCATCTTGATAGATAGGAGGAAATATGGTTACTCCGCCGAAGACACCGTCCTAGGCCTTAAAATCTTCGACCATGTATACTCAAGACACTATAAGGAGAGGCAGAATCTGGGGAAGAGAGAAATCTCCAAGCTGTACAGATTTAGAAACCTTAGCTCGGCCAACATCAGGAAAATATACCTGATATTCATCCGGGCTAAGCTCATCTATCCTGCAGTAGTGACTCAAGCGGCCAGCAGGATATCTATGAGGAGGCTCCAGCAAGAGCAGAACTCTGCATCCCTATGCATTAACAAATGCCGAAGGAATGAACATCTTCGGCAAACGGACCTGCACCGCAGGCAACATCTTGAGCCCATTAATATAGTAACACAGAAAATGGGCGAAAAGGTCTGGTCATCACTGACAAACGACATCATCCCAGAACTAAGAGCAGCAGGGGGCAATATCAGGATCCCTGTAAGATTGCATGAGAAAGTCGGCCGAAATCGATATTTCCCAAGCACAAAACTCTGCGCAGAGGAGTGAACACAGTACCATTATTTACATAAGACACTCATACCCACGCCACAATAATAGCACAATAAAGTGAGACAACATTTCTGATATAAATTAACGTAAGAAATAGAAGCAACACGAACACGAGATGAACTGCTGAACTCGACCGCCTATAACGGCTTGAAAGTTCAGAAATCCACACAGAATTAATAAACAAATCTAAAAACCAAACGCAAATATGAAGAACACACGAATACAAAGAAGAACAAACAAGTTGACATAAAAACACTAAATACAAACCCTCTCCCAACTTTAAACAAATATCTTCTACTACTATCCTTATTTTCCACTATTGAGTATATCAATATTTTTAGTTGCAGGAGACTGACTCGATTTATAGATAAACCTAACAGAAGATTAAACAATATAAAAAGACAAGCTAAAAACAAAAGATCCGAAGTGGACACAATATACAGAAAATAATAACTTAAAAGTCTAAAAAGATCAGGAGTGGACAACTTTAGTAAAATAAAATAAATAATCTATTAACTAAAAGATCTGAAGTGGACACACAAAAAACAAAACACAAAAAAACGAAGTGGACAAACTTATGTTAAAAGTAAAGAATAAGAGTAAAGATAAACAAGTAATAAATTCTAGTAAATATGAAAATAACAATCGTGTGGGGAAATCGATATCCCACCCTAAAAACAGATGCCCCATTCGGGTACAACAGTGTCCAGACGCTAGGTGGTGTAACACGATTCTTTACCCCCCCCCCCTCCACTCTCCCCTCGACCTGCTGGCCACCAGGCGCCACATTCAACCCCGAGAAGTACGAATCAACAGATTTATGTCACAGCGTGCATAAACAATATCAAGGGGAGGGAAGCAGATTCAACAACAATGTTTGAACAGGCACTATTTCCCCTAAGATTTGGGATCAAGTTTCGCGTAATAGACGAAATTATAGGAGCCGAGGCGAAAGACAGAAGATGCCTTTAGGGCTAAGTGAAATACGCTATGAGAAGCGGCGCTATAGGAGAGAGGATTAATACATAAGCCCTCATCCCCCCCTTCCCCTACCTCCAGTTGGTCTGTGAAGTATATATGCGGATAACTGGAGAAGAACGAGGAGATCGAGTTAGACATCGAAACGACAAAGTCCGGAGGCAGGGCCCAGCACACACAACGGGAATCGAACAGAACTTAAGAATAAGTTCATTGAGAGTCAGTTCCTGGTGGTCACACCGAAGAGTAGATAGACCCTTGTATTGAGAACTAGTCTCATAAACCTCTCGTCAGAGAAACACCCTATCTCGGTTTTCAACAAAAAACAGAGATAGTCCTCGCCATTGAGGAATATATAAAGTTAACTTCCCCAACCCCCCACCCCATTCATCAAAAGAGTCACTTTTTGATCATCGCTCGTTATGCGAAGCATCTCAAGATTAACCTGAAGATTGGCAAAGCCTGCCTTCACGGTCCGTTGCTTAAATCATCTGACTAAGACAACGTGCCTAACGCCATCCACCTCTCTTACCAAAATCACCTGTGGCTCCAAGTCAGTCTCTCCGCCAGACAAACGGCTGAGCGTCAGCGACTAAACCCACGCGTCGAACCGCAAACCACTTCTCCGTCTTCATAAAATCCAAAGGCAAGGTCATCCCGTACCGGATTCACTTGTGTTATTTTTTTTTAAAGGTAAAGAAATTCATATATTTTTGTGTGTCAATTAACGCTCATTATTAAAGTGAGCTTGGTGTCGACCATTACTTAATATTCATTTTTAAAGTAGTAATTTTCAAGTATGTAACAAACTACGTACCACCACTTGGCCCTTATACCACGACAAATCGATCTAAATGAAGAAAGAAGACTGCAAAACAGCAAAAACGTAAGTGTAACATCAAGTCTAAGACCTATTACGAGAGATCATGAACTTTATGACAAAGGCTTGAATGCTGAATCACCAAAAGACAGCAAAATGTATTATGAACATTTACTGAGGTAGCCAGACAACCTGGCACACATACCCTATTACTACAAAACCACCTTCTATCTTTTACAATCATTGATTATTTTTAGCTGCTCAGAATTCTTCGACGAAATACATTTACTATTTTCATCTCCCTACCCGGTAAAGGAGGTATCGGTTCAGGGAAGTCCGAAAACGCCTTCGCTCAGTAAAGAACTGTGAGCGCCGCTTTACTGTGAATCAATTATAGAACTTTATAAGACTTCAAAGTGCTCATCTTTTAGGTATTTTTGAGTCAATTGCGATTCTACAATGTGGTTCCAGCACCACACTACTTCTAACTTTTTGTCTCTCGAAATAAAAATGTCTGACTATATATGTTTTCGTTTCCTGCAATTTTGTGCCAGCAGCCTACCTATTATATAGCACGAGCACCAAAGAGATAATCAAGGGACATAATGTTTTATCTACAAGGTCCGAGGAACTTCTAGCAAGGTAGTGTCTACTGTGAGGAAGGTGAAAGGAGTGGGAACGTGGCGTTTACGGGTATTTTTTCTATGGAAGAGCATCCGATATTAACAATTCTCTTAAAGTTCTTTGCCAGGAAAAGGGAGCGAACTTCATCGATTTGTGGGATGATTTATATGAACAAATGGAGTTATTCTGGCAGAATGGCCTCCCGGCTAGTATTATAGTGATTAAGTGCGCTTGCCCAGAAATCGATGGGTCGGCAATTCCATAGGTGGGCGCGATAGCGAAAAAATGTATCACGATAACCGATAAATCGATAACGATAACCTTATCGGCGATAACCGATAATCAATCGATAACTGCGATAAATTTATCGCCCAATAAGGTGATAACCGATAAATCGATAAATCCATAATTATAATACAATATTGACTATTGACTATATATAGCGTTATTTTATAATACAATAGTAAGAATATTTGAATACTGTTTCTTAGTTTCTTATCTGGTAAGGCTCTCCTTCATTTCCTCATAGGTTTTAAGGATCCTCCTCCCAGTTCGGACCTACCTATTTCTGCCTCCAAGGCACGCGCGGCTCGCCCCTGTGCTAAACTGGAACAAAAAATGAAAATATCGATTATCGCTAGTTTGGAACCAAAAGTATCGGCGATACCGATGAATCGATAACGCGAAAAAATCGGATAACCGATAACCCGATATTGTTATCGCGATAACGCTCACCTATGATTTCAATACTTCCGTGACTGGACATCACGGTGGGAACGGGTCGGTGGAGCTCGTAGCCATGACAGGCAGTCCACCTAAGAGAAGGATAACTGATTTCAAAACCCTGGAGCCACATTCCCTCTTCCAGAAGATCCTCCAAGCATCACGGTGGGGACGGGTAGGTGGAGCTCGTAGCCATGACAGGCAGTCCACCTAAGAGAAGGATAACTGATTTCAAAACCCTGGAGCCACATTGCCTCTTCCAGAAGATCCTATGTGAGTATAATTTTCTTGTAAATTTTCAGACAAAACAGGATCAGAGAGTAGAGAGCACATATGTGAGAGTGGCTCGTCACGCCGGAATAATAATGTACTCTTTCGAAAAGCAAATTTACATGTCTACTACTGTAATGCGCGTCGTATTCGAAATAAGCTCGACGAATTTAAATGTTCAGTGCACTTAAGCAGCTTCGATATTATAACAATGACGGAATCATGGGCCGAGACATCTAGGAGAGACTAAATCGGGGAATTGCAACTACCAGGGTATAAGCTAAATTAATAAAGACTGTACGCATAAACGAGGTGGAAGAGTACTACTATACACCAAAAATCATATAAGTTTAACCGAAATTAAAATTGACTCTCCCCAAGAAGTTGAGGTAATATGCGCCGAAATAAAATCGAATGGTTTTCCAATAAATATATTTGAGATTGACACGGAATTATATAACATTATTGGAAGTAACATTAAAAATAATCACTTTATTAATTGGGGTTTTAAAATGTAGAAATATTAACTATGAAACGTTTAATGCGAACAGGGAGGAGCAGAGGCTATTGGAGTTTATGGAATAAAACCATTTAACACAATTAGTCAATGAACCAACCAGAGTGGAAAATACACTTGACGTAATTCTAACTAACAACGTTAATCTTTTCTCGGGTATTAGTATTAGGAAGGTATAGGTTCCAGCAATCACAAATCAATAGATTTCGATATTAATATAAATCGTAACAAGGAAAATAATGATATTAAATTGCCAAATTTTAAACGTGCGGACTTTAATGGCTTCAACCGCAAGTTTAGGGAGAGATCAAGTGGGATCTAACGTTAGGAAATGTTAATCAGTGCTGGTCCGTTTTCACCGAGCATTTTAGAGAATTGGATGAGCAATTCATTCCGCGAAAGAACCAAACGAAACGCATCAAGTAAACCAAAATGGTGGAATCACAATATCGAAGTCAATTTGAAGGATAGGAACTGTGCATTAAAACGTAACTATCCGAAGAAAATAATCAAATTCACGTAGCCCAACGAAGCGCTAAAAGAAAATGAAATTCAACTCGCCAAATAAAGTAAACATGACCCTAAGAAATTTTTCGATTATGTATCCAATAGAAACCCGATAAAGAAAACAATAGGACCAATCAAAAATGACAATAACGAATTAGTTTCGGATACAGAAAAGGTGGCCAATATATTAAATATCTTTTTGCACGGGTTTTATAGAGGAAGACGAGCATAACGTACCACGAACGAACGACTTGATAAACTTTAACGAGCATAATATTTTAACCGATTTCGAATTCTTCGAAGCAGAAATAGATTTTTATATCAGTAAGTTAAAATCCAGTAAATCTCCAGGTCCTGATTTAATCTAGCCGGCGCATTTAAAAGATATTCGAAACGTGTTAGTGGGACCACTAACGAAATTTTTTAACAAATGTTTAGAAGGTGTTGTGCCACTAGATTTTAAGCTAGTGAATATAACTCCTATTTTTAAGAAGGGGGGGAAAAAAAAGAGCTCCCGACCAATTATCGACCCATAAGTTTAACATCCATCGTGGGTAAATTAATGGAATCCGTCATTCGCGATAGGGTGATCGATCATTTGGCAGCGCATAACCTTATAAATGATAGTCAACACCACTTTAGACAGAAACGAACTAACCTTTTGTAATTTTACGAAAGTATCATTAAAAGCTATGGTGAAAGTAGATCTTTGGACAGTGTGACGAAGCGTGTAAGAAGGCGAACCGAATGCTTGCATTTATTGCGAGAAGTTTTCACTACAAACATCAAGATATAATCATACCTCTATATACAAGTTTAGTAAGGCCACACCTCGAATAAGCGATACAATTGGAGTCACCTTATGCACATGTAAACATTAATAAAATGGAAAGAATTCAACGACGGGCAACTAAACTAATTCCCTCGATTAGAAATAAGTCGTTTATCGAAAGATTAAAAATACTAAAACTAACGACTCTCGAAACTAGGCGATTGCTAGGTGAGCTTATCGAAGTATTCAAAATTATAAATAAATTTGAAAACTTAAATTGATTTTTTTTAAAGAAATCATCGATAAATGGAACGCACTCCCCGCGTAGGTAGTGTGAATAGTTTTAAAAACAAAATTGAGTTATTTTACGAATAATAATATTGTTAAAATACGGAACCCTGTTGGGGATTGAATGACGCCTGAGTGAGCATTGCGACGACAATGTCCAAAGGAGGACTACCAGCATACTAGTATAAAATGGGACTGGCCTTTGAGTGTACTAAGTAGTCTCCGCTTGCTCCATCTAACTATTGTTTTTATGTAACCTGGTCAGGCTCCTCCAAGTTCTGATTACTCTCCCAGTTTCGAACGCGTAGGCCAAGCGTTCATTTTTGAGACTAAAACGACTGAAAACGTAAATAGCATGAGTCAAGAACGTCTCAAAGGCCTCAGACGGAAAGTTTGCCTGCTACCTCTGTTCCAACGACAGCAGATGGATCTGAGTGATTAAATCTTCCAGACGTGTTTACTTCCCTAATTCACTTCTTTTTTTTTGTCACCTTGCAAATTTCTCATCGGAAATTTCCTGTTAGTTTAAATTAGATTCAAACAATTAGTTAAGAATAACGGTGATAATGCGACGCAAGCGGCGGGAAATTCCTTTAATTACAAATTATCGCACCGAAGGAATTTTGTTTGTCTGATAACCGTTTTTATCAAACTCGGTGAGAAGCTTCAGTTCGGCCGCAATATTACGCAAACCTCCGGCCTTTTTAGAAGTGAAATCATCATTCGAGATCGTTATCTATTATTTATTCATTATGTTTTTTACAATTTGCCTTATTTTACTTAGTGTTTACATCGTTTTATCCGTGATCGGAAAAATTTATAAGCAACGATCTGCTTTGTGTACCTGTAAAAATCATTTGAAAGGGAAAACGGTAGTTATTACTGGTCCGACTGCAGGTAAGGATGGTGGATTACACTATGTAACATATTTTTGTTCCTGTCCAGTGTTATTTTCCAAATCCTTTTATTGCAATACATACAAAAGAAAATAGCCATTATTTGTTATAAACTTGGCTTTTGTGGCTTGTATGAGGAATTATTTAATAAAAATAGGCAATTTCTTTTTTCAGCCATTAAAAGTCTTAAAAAACAACAACATAAAACAATTTTATTGAAACTTGCAAAAGAAATCTATAAAAAACTAGTCAAAAAGGTTAAAGTGAACAGTTTTCCTCGATTTTCGTTTGTAATTGTAAAGCCCTCTCCTGTACAAGCCCCCAAATGTAGTCACCCATCATGTTTTTATTGTAAACTTGGTGTCTGTTCAATGTTCAGGAATTAGTAGTGCTTCCCTTGCTCCTCAGAGTCTGCTCCCATATTTTCCTCGAATTTTTCGGTAAAGTAAACATTCGTTTCAAGACATCTTTTCTAAGGAAGTTAAAATTGTGTTTTTCTTTATGCAGTTCTATGTGTACTTTTCAGATGTGACACTCGTTTTTCCCGGATTTTTTATTTTGGGGGCCCCATCTGGCAACTGCCTACTATAGAAGAAATCGCTGTACGCATAGTAGTAGGCTATATTAACAGAACAAATAACTATGTAATTAACAAATAACAACGATAAAAAGTTAAGGCTAAGAAAAATAACTACAAAAGAAACAAAGAAAAAACTAAACAGGAAGGAAGAACGCTCCAACGTCGGGGTAGGCCCACCTTCCCCTGGCGTAGGAACATGCGACCCACAACAAATAGTCAAATAAAGAAAAAGTCGTATAGTCCACAAGTCAGTGTGCACGAACTCACCCCGAGTAGAAGCGACAAGCGGTAGCGAGCCCGCTCGTCCCGGTACCGGGACCTGTAACGTGTGCGATATTCACCCTAACTCGGACATTCAATAAAGATGTGCCGAACAGTCTGGGGAAAAATGCAGTCTTCACAATTTGGCGCAGGCGAGCGCCTTATAAAATGGCGGTGCGTCCAGCGAGTAGGTCCAATTCGGAGACGACAGTAAGCAACATGAAGCCGTCGCGGAATTGTCGGGGTAGATTCATTGTAACAGTCGCGGCGTAAAGGCACTTAACTTTAAGTTCCCTTGATCCTCTCTCATCTTCTTTGCTAAGAGGCTCGGAGAGCTGCCCGTTTTTCTGCCAAGTAATCGGTGTGAGGGAGAGCAAAAGGCATGGCTGATCGCCCAATCATCGCAGACTCCTTGGTGCCCTCATTTCCCGCAATTCATACATGTCCAGCAACACAGCAGAAGATACTCTCGATACCCGCCCGGCTCGCCACGGATATCGCGAACCAGGAAATGCGGAGATTCCAATGCTCCGAGAGCACTCAGAGTGCTTTGTGAGTCGCTATAAATCACAATCCGGTCTCCGAACCGGGCACGTCGCGTTATCTCCCGTACTGAGCAGTGTATTGAAACCACCTCGGGCGTACAGGCGAATAATGCACTATGCACGGCACAGAGCGAGTGGCATCTTTACAGTATCGACAGGTAGGCTCTCAATGGGAGATGTGCGGAAGGCACCGGTCGCCAGGCGAAGGCCGGTGTGGTAGATCGAGTCCACCTCCCGCAATACACGCTCAGCTGCAAATGCATAAAACTCGCATCCGTAGTCTATCTTCGTACGAACAAGAGATCGATAAAAAAGTAAGACAGTAGCCCTATTAGCGCCTCGTGCTCTGAACTTCACGGAACGAAGAATATCCATGGCATGGGTACAAGAGACCCTAAGGCTGCGAATATGAGCCTCTCAGGTGAGACGTCAGTTAAATACAAGACCAACGAAACGGTGCAAGTCCACCACTTCCAGGTGCACCCCATTGAGTAATAAGTCTGGAGCCGTGGATAGCGGCATAACTGCACTACCTTAGTCTTGGCCAAGGAAAAACGAAGCCTGTGCGCTTCGGCATAGCGACATGTGGCTCAATACCAGTTGTAGTTGACGCTCCAGAGTTGGCATTTGGGCCGTGCCAAAATGAGTGGACCAACGCCGTTATCCATGCAGTAGGGTGGAATCCCTGGATCCAAATCCAGTTAAAAATATCTAGTAGGAGTGGTTCTGTACGGGCATCGCGATGCCAGAGAAAGTCGTATCGGACATTGTCTAGTCTGATAGACGTAATAGCGCAACGAGGCAGCGTTGAGCCCATCTAAACTCCGCTGGGTAGCGCTCAATCTTGCTAACATCGGCAAAAAACGATGCCAATATATCTGTGACGCTGGTGGGATTGCAGATGATTGAGCCATTCATCTCAATTACACGGATGGAATGACCAGCAAACCGACCCCTGATTTTGTATATTCTCTTCCATATCTGATCTGGAGAGATAGTGGAGGATAAGGGGGATACATATGCCCTCCAAGAGTCAATACTAGCCTCACGTAAAGTTCGCTGGCGAATGACTCTTGTTCAATTTCGGTCAATACGGTTCGGAAGAGTTGGGTTTCGGCGGAACGCGCATGAGCCTTTTTATAGGCCCCAAGCTCATAGGTGCAATCAGCATTGCACCATGGTACTGATCTTCTGCTCCGGCGGGACCGTGTATGAGGAATTGCGTACTCTGCAGCATCAACCACTAAACAGGAAAGGTAATGTATAGCTGCATCAATATCTACAAAATCGCCAATTTGTTTACTGGTGAAGGAAGCGTCATGGAACTTTGACCAGTAAGCCTTTACAACATTTCATTTGGGGAGATATGGAGATGGGCAAATGGTCGTGTTTCAAAACAATGGGCAAGTGGTCACTGCCATGCAGGTCATCTAAAAGAGACCAGTTGAAATCAGAGATAGAGTCGGCGGAGCCAATAGATAGATCCACACAAATGAAAGAATCAGTTTTAATATGGTAGAGGTAACATGACCAGAATTAAGAATCCTAAAAGAATTAGTGGATAAGAGAGATTCAAGGAGACGGTTTTGACAGTTGCTCGCTCTCTCACCCCACACGGAGTGTCTGGCATTAAAGTCAACTAGAACTATTAATACGGTAGGAAGCTCTACCGTGCAAAGGAAGAACACCGAATATACAAATTTTCCAAATTTGAGTTATATATTGACTCTTATGTAGTTCGACCCGTAGATTCCATTTCTGGCATTGGTTTACGCCCATCTTTCACTCGCTTTGAGTTAGAAATTGGCCACACACCGAATATACGCGACACTAACATGATTAACATAGAAGAAACACCGAATATGCAAAATGCAGAGGTTAAACACCGATTATACTGAATATTCGGTCTATTTCATTTATATATGTAGCACGATATCCAGACGTAAAACACCGAATATGTAAGCTTTCTATCAATTTATTGCCGTTCCTCTCATGCAGCAACCTGTTTTTTCCTTAACAAATTGTGAGCTACGGGGCTGTACTGAAATGTACAAGAGTTTTTTCTGCCTATTCAAGTTTTATCTTTTTAATTCAGTCGGAGATAATCTCGTCATGGCTTGCAATTACAACACACCATCAAACGTCTTCCAATTTTTAAAAGAACAGAAAGTATAAAACATTTTAAGCTTTAATTTGAATTTAGTTTTGTTTTCTATCACAAAATGCGTTTGCCTCTTTATTTTATTTTAGATTTATAATTAAATATTTTCTTTATATTTATAATAACTCTAATTTTTTTAATAATATGGCCTGTATTATTAATAGTCATAATTAGTGGAATGTAAAAGAAATAAGAATTCATTAAATCTTTTCATTATTGATTTCAAGATGAAGTTGAATAGCTTGGCTGGTGAGAGATGATTAGTTTGTGTTGTCTCGTATCAAATTTAATCTTTAATAAAATTAAATCATATCAAACTAAATATGAGCCCGCAAGGGGGTTCAGTCTTACACTTCCTCGTGTGTCTGTTCCTGGAGGTTTAAGTGCCCTTCTGACCCTATCATATTTTTCTTTTGCTGATCTTCTTTTTCGCTTGTTTTGCTTCATCTCTTTGTCCAGCCTCTTTTTCTTTGTTTCTTTGGTAGCCTAGACTGCTAGGCCCACTATGGGGGAATTGTCGGTCTATAAACTGGTAATTTAGCTTTTTTTTTTATTTGGATCCAGATTATGTTCTCTTTTGTGCATTGTGTGTGTTTGTCATGTTCACGGCACTGCGCGGCTGCCTGCATCTCTTGCTGAGTCACCGACATTTGACTTTCAATATCGTTTATCTTTAATATATCGTTGTTTATATATATATATTTATATTCAGGAGCAAGCCTTACATATTTGTATGCCTCTAAGTTATATGTGTCCATTTGTTAACACAAAAATACTCGCACCGTTATGCTGTGTATACAAGGTAACAAGCATAAATTAAGGTGGTGGTGAGGGATATAAGTGAAGATGATGATGGTGATGATTATCATTATGATCATGCAGTAATTCACGAAATTATTGTATATGCTACTTAAATGTAATGCATAAATATTTGTTTATTTTTATCCTTTCAGAGGTGTTTTGAGGACAGAAGAGCGAGACATTTCATGCATTCAAGAGAATAATATAGCAGCTGCTATCGAAGTTCAATCTCCTGGAGTTTCCGATGCTTATGAAGCAGTGTATGACAATAAAATGGCGTCCCATCACACCTCTGTTGCTTCTGAGGTTAAAAAAAAGAAGGAAATCAATGATACAACAAAAAAAGATCATTTGTGATAAAGAAAAACACCCAATATTCAATGGATGCGATATAGATAAATGCCCTTGCAAATGTGATGCCAAGTTTTCAGATGAAATGTGAAACCACATTTACTCAGAATTTTGGAAAAACTGCTACGATATGAGGCAAGCATGGTTGTCAAGCAAAGTAACAAGGAAAGAAGTAGAAAGAAGGCATATTCAGGAAGATTTATCAAGGAAGAAGTCATCATATGTGTATACAGTGAGCGATGCCCAAGGATAAGCAATCAAAATCTATCAGAAATCTTTTCTCAGCACTTTAGGGTACAGTCAAGATCAGGTTATAAAATCATTATTTCATTCCATTGATACATCTTCATCCACAACTAATTTGTCAGGAAATATCGCAGTAACAGATAACAGAGGAAAACGTGAACCTACCAATCGAGTTAATAGAAAAGTAATAATGAATCACATCAAATCTTTCAACCCAGTTATTTCTCATTTCAGAAGAGACCATGCTCCACACATAAGATACCTTCCAACAGATCTCTCTGTTGCTTCAATGTACAAACTATTTCAAGAAAAACACGCATCAGTCCGTTGTTCATATGAATCCTATCAGAATATACTAAAGAAAATGAACATAGGTTTTTCTGAACCTTGTGTTAACACAAATGTTGAACATGATTATTTTACAAATTGAATATGAATGAAAAAAATGCTGAAAAGGCTCAATTGCACAATGAAATGCAAAAGGAAGCAAGAAAAGAATACACTAGAAATAGTGAGATATATGAACAAATGGATGGACTCCTAATATTTGCCGTCGATATGCAAAAGGTTTTGCTCCTGCCAAGGATGCCTGATGTTAAAGAAAGGTTTTTTCTGCTCTAGAATGTTTGTGTTTAATGAAACATTTGCTTCTTTAAAGAAAAATCAACATCACTAGGAAGGCTCCTGATGTTGCATCATCCTATATCAAATTAATTTAGGAAAATAGAGATACAAAGAAGTTTATATTTTGGAAAGATAATTGCGTTGCTCAGAATAAAAACTGGACATTATATTCAGCATTCGTTTAACTTGTCAATGAAGATCTTGAAATCACGGAAATCACGTTGAAATATCTTGTCACCGGTCACACATCGTTTGCCGCAGATGGCGTTCATGGAAAAATTGAACAGGTAATCCGGAAAAAAAAAGAATCTATATGATATGAGAGACCTCTGCAATTCACTGGAACTTTCAATGAAGAAAACAACGATCTTAGAAATGCAACTTCATGATTTTAAGGCCTATGAAAACTTGTCAAGGTTAAGAACAACGCGAAGAGCATCTTCTGAGAATAATATTCCTCTTTTACAAGATTTATGTGAAGTCCGATTTGAGAAAGGTCTGCAAGGAGTGATCTATAAAAAAACATTCCAGGACTCTGGAACTAAAGTTAAATTAATGAAAGAAATTATTCCACCCATTTATTCGGCAAGATATTCGCCAAAGCCCAGAGGAATTCAAAAGAAAAATTGGAAAAAATTCACTCGGGTCTTGTTATGAGAATGGCTATTTCCCGTCGAGCATTTTGGAATAACCTCCCTACTAGTGATAATATCTCCGATCTCTTAAATTCTAGAGTAGATTAAACATCAAGGTCTTATGAATTTTCTCGTTAAGTTTAAAATGGATTTACTTTTTCTGTATTTAGTCATTTTTCCTTAAAAAGGGATATAACTACAGTTTTTGTGAAGTTTTATACTTTTACTCAGATCGTTTTAAATATGACTTTATTTTCACTATTTTCTTTTATTAAATTAGGTATATTTCAAACTAATATTAACATGCAAATAGAAAGATAAATTGATTGCATTTTTTAAAGATTCTGTTTGGTTTGTATTTTTATGGCCAAAATATCAATAAAAATTACATAGATTTATAGGATTGTTTATACCTTCCCAATGACTTGTTAAAAATTCTAATAATAAACAAAAACAGGAATGAATGTATAATGTAATGTGGTTGCCATAATTATAATGAAGTCTGATTACTTAATGTTGTCAATAATACAAAGTGAAAACACTGAATATAGGCATAATCGGTGTCTCATTGTTTAATATTAATGGTCATTCAAGAAGAAAACAATGAATATACTTATATTCGGTTTCTTTTATCTGTATTTGTGGTGAATAGCAATCCACAAACCAAAGGAAAAACAGTTTTTGTGCAACTGAGCCAAAAATATAAAATTAATGCACAAAAGAAAGTACAAATATGAAAGATGAGGCCCATAATGGAGTAAATACATTAAACGTTTAACAGAATCTTGAAAATATACTATTCTTTTGGCATTGCAATAGAGGAAAACTTTGAACGCTTCTCCTGTAAAGTTATTATTTTGTATATTCGGTGCTTTTTCTCTGCACGTTAGAGCTGAGATAAAAGATCTAAAAACTGAGTCCTTGAAGGGGGCTCATCTGGGGGAATATAAATTGAACAAAAAGTATAAATTTTATTTGTAAGATGAACACGAGCTGCGACTCTATGAACAGTAGCCCGCAGAATTGAAGGCATCAAAAGTGGTTGGTGCTCACCGAGAGGGAGATACCACTATGGGCCAGCCACCCCACCAGAGAGTGGTAATATTAGTTTGTTCAAGTCAAGGATGGATAAATATGAATATTAACTGTTATTTGATAAGTCATATTTGAATAGGAAAAGAAGTTTAGATATATATTTTTTATTGATGTGAAAACTATACTTGAATTTAGAAATAAGAGATTTTATTTGAAGAATTTATTTTTGAGTGTACAATTTGAATGTTGTATCAAGAGTTTTACTCGTCTATTCATCAATGGAGTTGAGATGGGAGAAATGCAAGACAAGTCTCTTAACCTCCAAAGGGGAAAATATAGATATTCAAGTCTCCTCTCTACCTACAAAAGTAAAGTTTGGGGATCAAAGTAACCTTTTTTTCATTTACTTTATTACGAACTGGGAAATAACACTTTTAACCAAGAAAAAAAAGAAGTTACATAATGTTATTGTTTTCTTTGAATCCCTGAAAATTTGTCAACAGAAATTTCAGTGATAGGAATCTTTCTCTAAAGAACTTACCCCTCCTCCTCTATTAAAGAGGTATTTAACCAGTTAAAATTCAAAGAATTCCATCATCCTGTGAGTGCATATTTGTTGCAGGAATCGGGAAGGAAACTGCGAAGGCACTTGCAAGCAAGGGAGCTCGGCTTATTCTGGCTTGCAGAAACCTGACAAAGGCAGAGGAAGTAAAAGGTAATGAGATTTGGTTCTTTTAGCGTACTCTTGTTCGTGAGGTCAGTTACCGATTCGGACTCATGAAATTGGTGGGCGGGTGGGTGGGGCTGTTTGATATGATGCGTCTCTTAACGAATACTAATATTTTGATGTGGTTTGGGTGGGGACAAATGAGACGATGATGCATCCAATAATGAAGAAATACATTTTTTGGACCTAGGCATATTTAACTGGAGGGGCGACTCGTTGGGTTAGAGAGGCACAGAGAGAAGAAAAATGGATGAATAGAAAGAAGGATAGGAAAAGGAATGAAGTGACAAAAGCTCATCAAGTTTAGGTTTTATGTTAGCGGTATCAAGATGATTCTCTTAATGTATATGAACAAGTTCATAGTCAAAGCCTCAAAAATTGATCACTGCGCGGTGCTCAAACTTCTTCACTGTTGAAAAATTTGTGACTGACGATCTGCGATCAGCTACTTCTTCTTAAATAGACGAGGCAGGAGCTTGGTGCTGCAGGTCCTGACTTGTCATAACTTGTCCTAACAACCCCCACAAACAGCCATCTCCTTTCCTCTGTTTTGCTCTACCGATTCGCAAAACTTATTGACTGCCTCTCGTATCTGTGATTGGTCAGTGAGAGAGCAGAAAAAGACTAAAAGCTAAAATCTCATCTGGTCATACTCTTAACAATAACTATAATACCTTCCCTGAAGCACCTTGAATATGAAGATATCCTGAGGGTATTGAATATGTTCTCATCTGAAAGAAGATGTGTGAGGGGAGATATGATTGAGCTATTTAAGATCTTTTCTGGGATAGATAAGTTGGATTTTAGCAAATTGTTTTAGTTGAAAGGTAGTAATAGGACTAGGGGTGAACATTTAAAAATGATTTTTTCACCAATAGAGTGGTAGATAGATTACTGGAATAGTTTGCCACCTGAGACAGTAAACAGTCCAAACTTGAATGTTTTTAAATGCGGATTCGATGATTATATGGGGAGGGAGGGTTGACTCTTTTGTGGGGTAGGGTGTTATTCTGGACTCATTCCTATAGATACAGTTTTTATTATTAGTTTATATTATGATTGACTTGGATTTCGCTGAGTCTTGAGGATATTTTTTTGTTTTTGACACGTTCCAAATTCCTGTGGATGGTTCAAATTGTATATTGTAGATGCATGATCTGGCCCAATCCTATGGATACATTTTATGGATGGTTTTCGACAGATGCAGATAACCTAGCATAACATAACATAATTTAATGGATGACAAAAGCCACAAGGGTCTATCAAAGGTCATCCGCATCGGTCAAAACCCACCCACAAAATGCATCCATAGGATTGTGTCGGATCATGCATCTACAATATACAATTTAAACCATCCACAGGAATGTGTCACAAACAAAAAGCATCGTCATCAATACTCGTTAAAATCCAAATCAATCATAATATACAATAATAAAAAACTGCATCCACAGGAATGGATAGTTCAAATTATATATGGTAGATGCATGATCTGACACGATCCTATGGATGTATTTTGTGGATGGGTTTTGACCGATGTGGATGACCTTTGATAGGCCCTTGTGGCTTTTGTCATCCGTGAAATTATTTATATTATGAATGAGTCCAGCATACCACCCCCGCCCCAAAGTTAACCCTCCCTCCCTCCATATAATCGTCCAATCTTCGTTGGAAAACATTCAAGTTTGGACTGTCTACCGTCTCAGATGGCAAACTATTCCAGTAATCTACCCCTCTATTGGTGAAAACATATTTTCTAACATCCAACCTGCACCTCTGTTTTTTTATTTTTAAGTGGTGACCTCTAGTCCTATTACTAGCTTCCGACTCAAATAATTTGCTAAAATCCAACTTATCTATCCCAGAACAGATTTTAAAAAGCTCAATCATATCTCCTATCACACATCTTCTTTCAAATGAGCCCGTATTTAATACCCTCAGTCTATCTTCATATTCAAGGTGCCTCAGGGAAGGTATTATTTTTGTTGCCTTCATTTGTACCGACTCTAGCAGGTTTATGTCATGTCTAAAATGTAGTGACCATACTTGTCTGTATACAGTACTCTAAATGTGGCCTAACATACTAGTTGTAGAGTTTAAGGATAACCTCTTTAGTCTTGTAGCTAAGGTTCCTCTTAATGTATCCTAGCACCCTATTTGTTCTACTTTTTCCTCAATACACTGCTTTGAAAACTTCAGCGACCTATCTACTACTACGCCTAAGGCCTTCTCATCCTCAACTGAATTCAGCCAATTCCCATCGATTTCATAGCTAAATTCCCTATTATCCCTTCCCATGTTAAGAACTTTGCACTTTTTTTAAGGTTAAAAGTGATCTGCCACTTCTGAGCCCAAGCTAATAACTTATTTAATTTATTTAAATTATCTAATTTCAAGGGGAAGGTTATTGTAGAGCCTTGGAGCAGGAGATTTGAAAGCACGAGACCCAATATTTGAAGTATATCTTGGTATGGACAGTGTTGCACCATTTGTAGTATTTCTCGTATTGATGCCTTCAGATGGTTGCATCACTTGTAATAGTTCTCTTTGGTATAGGGTCTACCAGTGATTATTGACTGATGTGTTAGCACACATATTTTAAACATTATACTTGCTTTAATAGGTAACCAATGGAGCCCAATTAATGTAGGAGTTATTCTTTCACGTGGTGGTACACCTTTAATTAACCGTGCAACTCTAATTTGATATTTTCTGTAACTTCTCTGGTTGGAACTTTGAAAGTCCATAGTAAATAGAATTGCAGTAGTCTATTCTTGAGATCACACTTGTTTATTTCTAGCTTTTGTATGGAGTTTTCATCTATATACTTCTCTACAAAAGCAATGTTTCCTAGATGGTAGCCGGTAACACGAACTACATTGTTTATTTGATTATTCAGAGTAAGGTTACTATCAATTATTATCCCTAGGTCACGAACTTTCTCCACTATATGGACCTGGTTTCCATTTATGTTCATATTTACAACACCCATGTTCCTTAGGTTTTCCTTCTTCCCTGCAAGCATATATTTAGTCATATTATCATTGAATTTTAGATTTTTAAAGTCCATCCATTCTTTAACACTTCTAAGGACTCTATTTAGCATTTCAGGGGCTGTGTCTGTATCAGAAATGTACATGTAGAGCTGGGTGCCGTCAGCAAACAATTTAAATTTTATTCCAAATCTTATAGATATAGAACAGAACTGGACCTAGCACACTCTCCTGAGGGACCCTCCTCCTCAGTTGCACATTAGGGAAAAAAGAACTACCAATCTGAACACCTGTAAATAATTCTCAAGATATTTTAATTTTTCGTTTCCAATTCCAATATCTTTCAGATCACTTAGAAGTAGTTCATGTACGGCTGTATCAAAGGCCGCACTAAGGTCCAGTAAAACCAGTATACTACACTTTCCATCATCTATCAGACCAAGTAGAACACTGACCACAGAACAAATTGCAGTTTCAGTCGAATACAACTGTCTATAACCTGATTCATTAATTATCAGGCGATGCTTGTGGTTTTCCCAAGTGTTCTACTAACTGATCAAGGATGACATATTCTAATATCTTTGATAGAAACGGCAGATTTGAGATAGCCCTATAAGAGTTCAAGTTATGACGATCTAGAGTACCCTTTAAGACAGGTTTGGTAACAGCATACTTCATGTTTTTTTTTTATATTTACATGATGGTATACTGCTGTCTATAATTATCAGTATTATGTTTAATAAGTCGGAGAAATTTTCAGCTCCCACTATGTCCGATATAGGCATTGGGTCAAGTGCACAATGAGTTTTCTTTGTTTTTTTTAAAGTAAGGGTCAGTATTTCCTTATTCACCGTTTTAAAACGGATGAGTCTTTCCTAAGTTATATGTTTGTTCACGTGTCTCACTTGTAGGCGGGGGGAGGGTATGATTATCACTGAAATCAGATATTATATTTGAAATCTTGTTTATAAAGAAATTACAGAAGAATTTGTCAGTTCTTGATCACTGTATCCATCTGGAAGACTTTATGTCTTTCTATTTCCAGTGAGATTATTTAGTATCTTATACGATTGTAATATTCTTTTTTCTTCATTCTGATCCGATTTCTATAACGATTTCTTATGGTTATATATTCTACACGGGCACTCTCAGTCTTTTGTCTCCGCCATTTGTTTTCTTTGCGTCTTTTTTTACGTTTCAAATTCATTATTTCTCCATTGAACCAAAAGAGACTCATCTTTTACACAATATTTTTTTTCTATATGGGGACAACGGTTTTCATATTCACTTTTAATGATATTATTAGATGTGTCTACTAAGCAATCTGTACAATTAGAGACTCTTATGTTATCATTATGGTTACATTGGATATTACTGGCATTATGGAATTTGCTGCGAACTTCTTCAATAAACGAAACAGGGGAAAAAGCTGTCTTGTTTCTAAAGATTATTTTTGTAGTTACTTTTGAGTTTTGTAATAAAATTTTGAAAGTAATTATTTTATGAATGGGAGAGATAGTATTTTTCACTTCAACCTCCGTCTCACTGATCAGATTATTTGAATCATCACTAATTACTAAGTCCAACATGTGACCTGTAGAGGACGTCAGTGACCTCACATTATTTTCAAGTTGATAGCTCTCTAGTAATTCACGAAATTGTATTGCATTATTATGATCACGTTCATCCATCCATATGTTAAAGTCACTGATAATGTAAACATTATTAGATACTGCCGGTCTGATCTAGAAGCATTTCAAATTCATTAATAAAAACACTTACGCTCATTGAAGAAGGTCTATACACGATCAGAAATAGAAATACCTGACCTTGGTGTCTAAAGCTTACTTCTAAGTGTTCAAAACTCAGCAGTTCATTACCACGTTTCCTTCTTATATGAGAGAAGGCTTTCGAGGCGAATATACCAACCCCTCCCCCTCCTTCCCACTCGCCTTCGGTTTATGGAGGAACATGTTGGTACGGGGGGGTGGGGTCATTTCAGCTATTTTAGCGTGGTAAAGATCGCTTAGCCATGTTTCAGCAATGGCGAAGATATCCATTTTTTGGTCACTTATTAAGTCTCTGATTTCGATTGTTTTTATTTCCCGCTGACTGAATATTCACAAAACCACAATTTAAGTTCTTTGCTCTAGTATCCATGATCTGTTTTTGAGGCAATATCACGGATTTCTGCTTCTAAGGCTTTACAACATTCTGCATTGACTATATGCGAAGTGTCCGGTCTTTTTTGTCTTATACAATTTATACACTTTTGTCTGTTTGGATTGTCTCTATTTGGACAGTAACTGCACAATAACTACATTTTGCTGATTCCTTGTCTTTAAATTTACAGTCATGGGCCTTATGACTATATCGTTGTCAATAGAAACACACGGCCGCAAATACCTGTCACGTATATAGTGTCTGCCCCATGCTAAGAAGACTGTCACCATTTATATGTATAGCTTTTCGTACTTCTGGATCGCACTTTATAACGTAGGTCTTGGTAACTCTTCCAGAAGGTCGCAAAAACACAACACTCATCTTTTGGTCACTCTCCGGGATGGCTTTCAAAAAGTCATTCCTATCAATGAGTGTGTCGATGATTTGATCATCTTCTTCCATTTGACTTACATCACCAATAATAAATTTCGGTTTAAATTTACCAACACCTTTCGTTTCCGTATCCTGAATTTGACCCTTGATTCGAGCGGCAGCTTGATCTCTATCAGACACACTTTCAAAGTTGCATTTGCAACTTCATGTTTTTTTTTCACTGATTTTGCTTTCATTATTGACTGATTTGATAACAAGTAGATTCTCTTTTAAAGCTCCAGCGTAACCATTACTCTTTTCTTGCTTTCCCGTCTGACTCTGTCCAAATTCTTGTTTACTTACTGTTACCTTCTTCACATCACTTTGGGTGTCTTTAACCGTAATTGAGAGGTCTTTAAGATTATTTTCCACCTTAATTGTGAGGTAATTAAACTTTTGACTCACTCCTTGTATCGTGTCATCTGAGGCATCTGTCAACCCAGCAACTTTCTCGGTTAACTCTTCGATTATATTGACAGACTCAGCATTCTTGGACAAAGCTCTCTCATGATTCTCTTTCAGCTTCACAAATTTCTCTCTTAACTTTTCGTTTTCTGTTTTCAGCTTCCCGCTTTTTGTTTTCTCCTTGTTATAATTATCAGTCAACTTCAAGTAATTTTCTGTATTACTCTGTATTTGTTCAAAGCATTTTTCACAGAGCCCTCTGAGGGTATCAATGTCCTCATTTTTCACACCTTGTAAGGAGAGGCATTTTCTATGATACCAGCGGTTACACCGCTCCCCTCTCATCCAATCCACTTATCAACCTAATTTTTGGTCTCTGGTACTACTACATGCACTACAAGGAACTCTTGCTTCTTTGCATCTTCTAAGGCATTTTATTCTATTTATGTCCCCACCCCTCAAAGAAGGTAGGGTTTTCTTTATTATTTACACTATTTTACGATTTATATGTCTGCCAACACGTAACCGAGACAGATGATGTATAGCAATCACAGAGTTCAGGGCGAGAGATAAACTTACGTCTGACCTCACTCGCTATCAGTCGCTTATACTAATGCCAGGAAATTTAACTCCAATATAAGCCCTTTAATTACTTCCCTGTTCACATGGTATTCAACACTACTGTCCTTGACCTAGAATTATCATCAATTAATCTATCTGGATTCTCTTCTGTAAATACTGAGGAAAAGTGATCATTAAGAACCTCTACTATTTCCTCATCAGATTCTTTCAAAACTCATTTATATCTAATAGGCTCTATTTTATCACTGTTAGATTTGTTATTAATTCTATAATAGCTAAAGAATTTTCTTGGATCTTTATTATTATTTTTAGCTAATTTAATTTCTGCCGCCCTTTTGCTCTTCTTATTAATCTTATTTAGCTCATTTCTGGCTCCTTGACCTTCCTACCCAAAAGGCAGTTGTTTTATGTACTTTGGGGTTAAACGATTTTTCTTCTAATAGTTAGAAATTTGCGTATGTATGGGTAAATAGGCTCTGCAAAATCTTAGCATTATAGGTAATCATCTTCTCCCACCGGAAGAGCGATGAAAATCATGTTGTAGTAGTCAAAAATGTATTTTTCTTATAATTTTGAAAATATTTCAATATACATAAAACTTTTTCTAATAACTATAAAGTCGTTAAAAAAGACATTATATGGTCTTTTTCTAGAGCGTGTTGTTGTATGGGCAACAATTATTAAATATTGATTATATTTCCGTTGATGGAATGTTATAAGTACGATAATTGTTAAGTACAGTTCCTCTCATGCTAATATTATAAAATGCTAGTTTTATAAATATAGCAATCCATAACTCACCACGTGGAGGTGGCTGTACATTGAGTTCCGCTCTATCCAGCCCCAACCACCCTTCTTCTGCTGCATCTCGATTTACATACGATAATCTTTCTTAGAATCAAATTGTGGAATTTCTGTTCTAGAGTGAAGCCAGGAGCGAATGAATCCGCCCCTCTCTTCCATCCCACTTACAAGGAGAGAGGCATCGGTTACTAATTTGATGAATCTCTCAACCGGTTGCCTGAGTATGACAAGAAAATAGTGGGGTTCAGCCCATCCGTTTGGTCTCACCACTCAATACATTTTTTTATTCGAGTATCATATATTGTTTTTGCTATAAGCGGTGGTTCACTTTAGTCGTTGGCCAGTTGATAATTTCGTAATAAGTTTGACTGTCGTAAGGCAGCTCAGGCATGAAAAAGGCTCGAATTTCTTCCCCTAGTTATTGTCTTGTTTGTACTTTTAATATTATTCTCCATCCCAAGTGTCTTATGAGTTGTTCATCTCGTGTAGCAGGGAGATAAATGAATATCCGGTTGAGCAAAGTAGAAATTTCTCGAGAGAACATTGTTAGTGATTGTCTTAGATCTTTGAAGCATCATCTGAAAAAGACGCACCATTTCAAAAAAATGTTTTCTGCCTTCAATGAAAGAAGAGGGTTTTTTATCCTAAACCAAATTGGTTCGTAGACTGTCACAATGAATCGCACACTTTCCTTGAAGGTTCTAGATTGTTTGTTGGTTAAACATGAGACGTAGAAATCTCTTTCCTCTTGTCAGCCACCTGGAATGCGTCATCTTACCTAGAATTTGAGCGCTAGAGCCGAAGAGCAGCTACCCGTCAACAGTCCTATGTAGATGACTAACAAATATTTTCGGTCATGCTCAACTCGGCATCATCTATCTGAATGTCGGGAGATGGAATGGCTTCGAATTTTGTTAGTGGAAGTTTTTCACATTGAGTCACTTGTTTGCCAACTGTTCCAGTAAAACCCAATGGGCCAGTTGTTTTGCCGTCCAAGTTTTGAATGAGGTGTCGCAGTGGTAGTTCATTACAGTGAAATAATCATATGATGCACTGAACTGGTCTTTTCAGTTTTCTTTTAATCATTCAAAGGGTTCCACCCAGTTTACTCGTGTTCACTGCGGTACTATTACATCCGATAACCGCACTGTCGTCGCTATTAATATCGTTTGTCTCTAGAAAGCTGATGATATCAGATGTTATTGCAGTGGCAGAACCTCTTGCAGGAGTGAACTGCCACATATACTGGGATTTTTGTTATATAACTAAATGCTATTCAACTACGGATCGTCTATGCTTAATATTTTCAATTTTTTTCTCGTATCTTTGTTCTATATTTACGTCCAACAAATAAATTGCCCTATAATGCCAGCGTTATCTTGCCATCTCGCTGATGCTCAGAACGAACTCTTTACCGGCTCTTATCTTATTTCGATCAATCACTGAACTGGCCTCACCCTGTGGCACCAAACCAATACCCTCCAACAACGAAGAAGCAATAAAGGCAGCAGCTCTATCTGAGACGCTCGTACGGTCACAAGTTTCGGCAAGTATCTTTAGTAATCATTGTTGTTTTTCCTAAATGTCACATTTTTCATTGGAGTTAGTCCATACGATGACGATGAATATGTAGATGTATCCCTATCTTCACTGCAGTATGACAAAGAAGGCTGCTCTTGAAAAGTTTTTTGTTTAATAGTCGACGGATCTTGATGATGTGCTACTGCTGCTTGTTTCAGCATAGCCAATCTTCTTTCAAGAGTCTTCTAGTTTTTCTTTGTTGTTTGAACAATTTCTCTTAAAAGGCTGGCCTGGTTGGCAAAGCCCATCAACGCTGGACTGGGACCGATAATGTGTAAATGATCATATTCTGGAATTTCTGATCCTATTAAGACTTTTTTCTTAACCTTTCAAGTCATTGGGACGTCATAACATCTAATTTTCCCGAGGAACCTTTTTAAATGTGGTTATAGTGACCATAAAAAGTAATAGTGGGCGACCTCAGGCGCATGGAGATCCTCCCCCACGCGCGGCCTCGGCCAAGTCGTTAGATTCACAGGAGGCAACATCCCTAATGTTGGCCGTGAGGCCATCTTCCTGGGTTCCTAAAGCTTTCCCGGGAAAGGAGGACAGCACTAAAGGAGCTTCGGCTCCTACGCCCAGAACTAGTGGTAGGTTGAGTGGCTCGGAGACGGTAGATCCTACAAAAGAGGGACCCCGGACCGCTTCATTTTCCTATCTTGATCTATCTTTGTGCTCCCCGGATGCACAGCCTGATTCTGGGTGGGGGCTAGTCGATGACCTGCATTGCAGTGACCACTTTCCCATTCAAATATCATTTTCTGGGCCACTGCCGCCTGAGAGCCCGCCCCGGTAATGCTTGGCGCGGGCGCGGTTGTCCGCATTTCAGGAAGTGAGTGATTTCTCTGTCTCAGTCGAGGATTTGAGGTTGGCAGATGATGCCGTTGAGTTCTTCTTCGGCAACCTCATCGCCGTGAGTCTAACTACTATTCCTATAAGATCTGGCTGTATTGCACGCCTCTGCTCCTGTGGTGGTCAGCCGAGTTGAGGGGCCGCCCGAACGATTTCACTGTTGCTGAATTTCGTCGAACTAGGGTTGGGTTCCGTTATGTTTCGAAATACTCCCGCCGCTCTTCTTGGCGGGCATACGTGTCTCAACTTGACGGAAAGACTCCTCTAGCAGATTTGTGGAAGCGAGTCGAAAGGAATCGGGGCAAGTTCTCGCAGGAGCACCGTCCCTTTCTCCAGCAGAATGGGACCGCAATATCGGACTCCGCGTCCGTGGCGGAATCCTTCGCGACCGCTTTCTCCACATTCACCAGCCATGATGGTGCTCGGCCAGCATTCAAATCAAGTCGTGATGTGGTGGAAGGCTGCTGACTGGACTTTACCTCCAGAGGCGGAGAACCCTTCAACGATAGGTTTACTTTGAGGGAGTTGCGTTTTGCTCCCGTTTCGTGCGTGGACAATGCATGGAAAATGCCGTGTGCGAGGCCTTATTTCGTAGACAGCATTACGCGACAGTGTTTTTCAATTTGGAGAAGGCTTATGATAGCTCATAGGTATACGGTATTATGGAGACTCTCCACACGATGGGGGTAAGGAGACGCATCCAAATCTTCATATGTGAATTTTTGCGAGATCGTCGTTTCTGCGTACGGGTGGGTAGAGCCCTCTGCGGCCAAATAAAGCAGGAAGAGAGTGTCCCGCAGGGAAATCTCCTCAGTGTCATACTCTTTGACCTGAGCATCAACGACATTACCTCAGTGCTGCCGGAAGATGTTCACGCTACGCTCTACTTGGACGACCTTGAGATCTCTTTTGACGCGGCCCAGATGCCAACTCTGGAGCATCGACTCCAACAATCATTGAACCGCGTCTTTTGCTATGTCGAAGCGCACAGACTTCTGTTTTCCTTGGTCAAAATTAAGGTGGTGCACTTCTGCCGCCATCCACGGCTTCACAAAGCGCTCTGTGTGCTCTCGGGGCATTGAAATCTCCGCAGCCTCATTCGCGATATCCGTGACGCCACGTTTTTGGCGAGCCAGGCGGATGTCAAGATTATCTTCTGCTGGGCTCTTGGACATATAGGAATTTCGGGGAATGAGCGCGCCGATGGGGTTGGGAAAGAGTCCGAGAGGACTAGGCGACTAGACTAGCCTTTCGCTCTTCTGCACACCGATTACATGGCAGGAATACGGGCTTCCATCCTGGCGGCTTGGCAAAAAATATGGGAGATAATCAAGGGAAACTTAAAGTTACGTGCCATTGCATTGCGCCGTGACTGTTTCCATGGATCTACTTCCCAATGCTGCAACGGCTTTAGGTTGCTTGCTGTCGTCTCCGAATCTAACACCTTCGCTGGACGCACCAAGATTTGATGGAGTGCTCGCTTGCACCTTATTGCGATGACTGCGTTGTTCCCCACACTATTCGGCAGATTTTTGTTGAATATCTTAGTCTGGGTGATCTTCACGCACGTTACCTGCCCCGATCGATCTCATGAGTAACTTCCTTGCCGACCTGATCGACAAGCTGGAGATAGGTGTCCTAAATGTGGATGAGTTACCATATTTCTCTTCTTGATCTATCGTTGTACTCTCCGGATGCACAACCTGATTTTGTTTGGGGTTGTCGATGACCTTCATGGTATTGATCACTTTCTCATTTAAATATCGATTTCTGGATCGCTACCGCCTTAGTGACCCCCTGCCCCGGTAGTGCCTGGCACGCGCGCGGTGGTCCTCATTTCAGTAAATAATGATTTTTCTCTCCTAGTTAGGAAATTTGTTCGGTGGATGACCCCGTTGATTTCTTACCCACAACCTAATCGCCCTGGGTCTGAATACTGGTGGCCAGCCTATTCTGAGATGACCTTCAAAAAGAAGCGTTATGCCTACATGAGCTATAAGCCCCGCCCGAACGATTTCACTGTCAGTAAATTTAGTCAAACGATGGCTAGGTTCCGATATGTTTCAAAGTAGGCCCGCCGCTCTTCCTGGTGGGCATACGTGTTTTCACTTAACACGAAGTCCCCTCTAGCAAGGATGCGTAAGCGAGTCAAAAGGATTCGCGGCAAGTTCCCGCAGGACCCTTCTCCCGTTCTCCAGGAGAATGGGACCGCAATCTCTGACGATGCGTCGATGGCTGAATCCTTCGCGAACGCTTTTTCCGCATTCTCTAGCCGGGAACTGCTCCGCCAGCATTCAATGCGCGTCGTGATGTCGCGAAAGGCCACCAACAGGACCTTAGCTCCAGAGGCGGAGAACCCTTCAACGAACGGTTTGCATTGAGTAAGTTGTTGAGTTACGTACTGCTCTAGCTTCAGGCGCGGACACCGCCGTTGGTCAGACACCTGGGTGATCGAGGCATGTCCTTTCTATTAGATTTTTTCAACAGGATCTGGGTAGAGGGTATCCTCCCAGATTCCTGGAGATTCACTACTGTGCTTGCTTTTCGTAAACCAGGGGAGAGATCACTATACCCTGACCTTTTTCTGCCCAATCTCTCTACCTCCTGCATATACAAGTTGATGGAGAAATTGTTAAATAGAAGATTAGCCTTTTTTTCTGGACATCGGAGGCCATATGTCTCCTGCACAGTACGGTTTCCGCAAGTTCCACTCCACGTCGTATGCTCTTCTCCGACTGGAAAATTCCGTCTGTAAGCCTTCCTTCGTAGACAGCACTACGCGACAGTGTTTTTCGATCTTTAGAAGGATTATGATACCGCATGGCGATACGGTATCATGGAGACTCTCCACATGATGGGGTCAAGGGGATGCCTTTCGTTCTTTATCTCTGAATATGTGCGAGAGCGTCGATTCCGCGTAAGGGTGGGGAGGGGAGGTATCCCTCTCAGGCCCAATGAAGTAGAAAGAGGGTGTCTCGCAGGGTGGGAGGTCCCTCTTTTCAAGGATATACCGTCTCCGAGCCACCCAGCATACCACTGGGTGTGGGTGAAGGAGCCGATTCTCTTTTGGTGCTGTCCTCATTTTTCGGGGGGTAGCGACTTCATGGGTGTTGCCTTCTGTGAGTCTAACGACTCGGTGGAGGCGCGCGGCCGTTTCGCCTTACGGAAAACGGTCACACTGGAGGAAGCTGGGGAAGCCTTGGTTTTAGCCTGGGCTAGGTGTGAATCCTTTGTGCCCCCAGCCTACCAGAGGTGTACCCGGGGCGGGTAGAACCCGCAGAATGCTTCAGAAAGGGGGGCATGGAAACCTCTGTGCTCGTATGCCTGGAGGGGCCTGGAGCAGATGGTGTCTTTCTTAACATTGAGGCATAGCACGTTCCAGGCAGTGCCGGCCGCGACAGGACCAAATCCTTAGCCTCACGAACTGAGAGAATATCCTGGGCCTAAACGGTCATGATTTCCTTCTCAAAGAGATACGCATCACATTGCATCAAAGAATCGGGGTGCGGCTCTCTGCAATTGACACACTTGGCCACACATGATTTGGATTTTTGGTGTGCGCCTTGGAGCAACTTACACAGACTTCCGGTAACCCAGAATATGCACGTCTACATGAACCATTCTTATGGCCAAAGTGGTGGCAGTAATAGCACCTCATCGGCAGTGGCACGAATGCCTTCACTCGGTAGTGATACCAACCGACACGCACCGACTCAGGGAGCTTGTCACAGTGGAACGTGATGAAGAGTGTAAGGGTGGGTCTCGAGGCCTCTCCTTGTTTTCTCATCACACGTTTGAGCTTGACCGCCCCATGGACGGCCAGCTGTAAAGTGATGTCCTCTATGAAGTAGTCCACAATTCCCTCTCATAAACTACTCCTTTCACGAAGTTCATGGTAGAGTGCGGCGAGACATTCTTACCGGCGTGCCATCAAGTGTCCAAAGGACACTAATCAGGGCCGAATCGGAGGGATGCGACCCATTCGCCAGAAGCTACCGTCCGAGAAAGTGGTTGCCTCCGGCTCTCTACTAATCACTCTAGCTAAAGCTCTCCTCCGATGGATCATGTTGCCCTCAGCCAACATGCTGCTATCAGAGAAACAAATAACGAGGAAACGTTTGAAGCAAGCGGGCTCGAAGTTTCAAGGTAGCCTTTTTCTTGGCAGTTCCCTTGGAAAGCAAAGTGGGGACTGAGTCACTTCAGAGAATGGTCTGAGGGGATGTGGGGGGGATGGGGGTACACCCGTGTGAATAGGAGAGGAGTAAACTTCCTCTGTGGTCGTAAAGGTTTGGAGGGTCCCCTATGAAATCGAAGGTTGGGGGTGTTCCATTTTTTTCAGGGGAGCTACTCAAGGGTGGCCCCGACGCTGTTAGAGGGGAAGGGTGGTGGAGGTTTGTTATATTGATGATTTTCATCATCGGGTATGGTAATCCTATTAGTGCCACGGGACCCAAACCGTCATCACCCTACGCAGTAGCCGTCTCTGCGAGGGCTGAATACGGGGCCGTAATTAACAGATGAGGCCATTTTGAGGACACTACTCCCGCCTAGTGACTTGCAGACCATCGGCATGCCGGCTCTACTTCAGGCATGGCGTAAAGTCGATAGACTTTCAAAATGAGAGAACGAAAGGGGATGTAAGGAAGGTGTGAGTTGGGATAAAGCAGGTTGTTAAAAACTCACCACCCCAAAGCGGAGTTCAGAGGTAAGGGAAAGTTGTTCCCTCCCGCCTCATCTCCGATCCGGAATAGTTGGTTAAGAGGAAGCTGGTCGGGGTCTACCCTGTGAAATTAGAGGCCGATCAGAGAAAGTTGTGGGAGAGGTTGCAGGGAAAGTGAGGAATTAGGGAAAGGAGACACAGTGTTAGAAAGAAGTGGCTAAGCTGGGGCCGGACGGGGCGCTTAGTCCCATCAGCACGGCAGCCTTACCGGTGAGAGTACAATGATAGATCAAGACATAAAAATAAAGCGGTTCTCGGGCAGTGATGAGTAAACTCATCCACCTTTAGGACACCTATCTTCAGATCGTCGATCATCTCGGAAAGGACTGGACACCTTGGATTGATAGAGTAATCTCCCCAAAAGGGGTATCTACCGTTCTGATCCCCGAGCAAGAGAAAGGCCTTGGCAACCTGGCTACAACGCGGCGGAAGTTCCCCGCTTCGAAATGGGCTGAAGGTGGAATGTACTAGATAATAACACTATACCTCCTATCCAGGTGCAGCTGCACAGCTACTGCCTAAAAGGAGGTGTCTAAAGCGAAGAGAAGAACGGAGACATCATGCCGGGTGTAAATGGCGCATCCTCCTGTTCAGCCCACAACCCGTATTGGTAGGGTATCAAACCCGTTATACCCCGGAAGCGTGGGCAGGAAGAAAGTGCTCAGCATGGTCTTCTGAAAAAAGACAGCTAAGGGAAAACGGGACAAGACGAGACGAGCCTCCGCAACTCCTCGTAGTTAGCTCGGAGTCCGCTGCAAGTCCATTGAATAAATGTGCCTACCAGGCCTAGCTCGGATGAGATGTGGGGGCCCTCTTCGAAGAGATGACCCTAACAGGGATGGCCGTACGCTTCCCGGAGGCAGAACTCCGGATGCTAGTGGCCACACAATACGCTGAAGGCGCTATCACCTTCGAGGGCTCATCGGTGGAGGTTGGGCTCGTCATGCGATTCCTTTCTTCCCTCTACATCGAAACCTTAGGCAGGCGTGGCTTCAGGGGCGGGGTCCCTCTTTTGGAGGATCCACCATTTCCGAGCCACCCGGCCTACCACTGGGTGTTGGCGAATGAGCTAAAGCTCCTTTAGTGCTGTCCTCCTTCCGGGGGGCAGCTTTAGGAACCCCGGAAGATGGCCTCACGACCCTCTTCAGGGGTGTTGCCTCCTATGAGTCTAACGACTCAGTGGAGGCACACAGCCGTTACGCCTTACGGGAAAGGGTCACGCTAAGGGAAGGAGGGAAAGCTCTGGTTTTAGCCGGGGCTTGGTGTGAACCCTTTATGCCACCAGCTCTACTAGGGGAGCGCTCAGTTTGGGTAGAACCCGCAGAAGGGTTTCTTAACATTGAGGCATAAGACGTAACAGGAAGCGCTGGGCGCGCTAGGACCAAGTCCTTAGCCTAGCGAAATGAGAGACCATCATGGGTCTGAACAGCCAGGATTTCCTTCTTAAGGGGATATGCACGAAATTTCTTCAAGGAATCGGATGCAGCTCACTTAATTTATACACGTGGCCACACACGATTTGCCTTATCGCGTGCGGCCTTGCGACATCTTACACAGACTTCGCGTAACTCCGACTTTGCACTTCTACAGGCGCGATTATTATGGCTGAAGCGGTGTAAGTAGCAGCACCTCCGCGGCAGTAGCACGAATGCTTTCACGTGGTAGCGTTACCAACCGATCCACACCGAGTCAGGGAGTGTGTCGCAGTCAAACCTGACAATTAGTGTAGTGCTGGGTCTCGAGGCCCCTCCCTGTTTTCTTATCACACATTCGACCTTAATTGCTCCATGGTCGGCCAGCTCTAAGTTGATGTCATCTATGGTGTGTCCAAGAGATCTGTCGAATAAACTACACCTTTCACGAAGTTTATGAAAGAGTGTTGGCGTCACGCTCACCGACAGGCCATCAAGTGTCCGAAGGGCACTAAACATGACGGCCCCTGAGGGATTCGACGCATTTGCGAAAAGGCTCCGTCCAAGATACTGGTCACCTTCAGCTCTCTACCAATCACGCTAGCTAAAGCTCTCTTCCGATGGATAATGTTGCCCTTAGTCAACATGCTGCCATCGGTGGAGCGAATAAAGAGGAAACGTTTGAAGCTAGCGAATACGAAAACGCCAGGTAACCTCTGAATGAAGAGGCCTGAAGTAATCGAGGCTCTGCTCTGCTCTGCGCACTTTGCTTTTTTGTTGTTTTTTTATTTTGGAAACCCATCTGGCGACTGCCTACTTGGGCATACGTCGCCGTACACAAAATAGCTACTACTAGGCTATATTAAAAAAGCAAATAACAATATGTAAATAACATAACGATAAAAAAGGACAAAGGCTAAACAAATAACAACAAGAGAACAAAGCAAAAAGGCAAAAGGAAGCGTGTTCCAGCCTCCGGGGTGGGCCCCTTTCCCCCGGGTGCAAGAACATGCGCCTTAGAAAACAAAAAACAAACAACAACAGTAAAATAAAGGGGAAGAGGCCGGCCTCCTCTAAAAAGTCGTATAATCCACAATTATGTGTGTACCAAATGTCCCAAGTACAAGGGACAAGCGGTAGCGACCCCGCTCATCCCGCTACTGGAACAGGTAACTTGCGCGAAGATCACCCAGACTGAGACATTCAACAAGTACGTGCCAAACAGTCTGGAAGACAACTCAGTCGTCGCACTAAGATACAGGCGAGCGCTCCATCAAATGGCGGTTCGTCCCGCGAGTGTGTCCAATTCGAAGACGAAAGAAAGCAACCTGAAGCCGTCGTGGCCTTAGGGTGTAGGTCTACAGGAATAGTCGCGGCGCTATGTGACTTACTTTACTTCCCTTTCACCGTCTCCTATCTTCTTTGCTAGGCAGCCCGTATTCCTGCCATTTAATCTGTGTGAGGAAGAGCGAAACGCTAGTCTGGTTGCCCAGTCCTCACGGACTCATTGGCGCCATCATCGGCACGCTCATTTCCCGCAATTCCTATATGTCCAGGAAACCAGCAGGAAATAATCTTGACATCCGTCCGGCTTGCCAAAATCGTGGCATCACGGATATCACAAACCAGGAGATGCAGAGATTCCAATTCCCCGAAAGTACTCAGGGCACTTTGTGAGTCGCTAGTCCAGCACTTCCAGGCGAACCCAATTTGAAGACAAGTCTGGGTCAAGGTGGAGCCCTGGATTCCGGCAGAAGTGCACCGCTTTAGTCTTGGCCAAGGAAAACCGAAACCTGTGCGCTTCGGCATAGCGAAAGACGCGGTTCAATGCCTGTTGGAGTCGACGCCCCAGAGTTAGCATCTGGGCCGCGCAAAAAGAGGTCGAAAGGTCGTCCACGTATGCATAACGAGAATATTTTCCGGCAGCACCGAGGTGATGCCGTTGATGCTCAGGGCAAAGAGTGTGACATTGGGGACACATTCCTACGAGACATCCTCTTCCTGCTCCATTGGTCTGGAGAGGACTTCTCCAATGCGCACCCAGAATTGAAGACCTCGTAAAAATTCAGATATAAAGATTGGGAGGCGTCCCCTCACCCCCGATCATGTGGTGAGTCTCCATGATAGCCCTCCAAGGAGCACGATGATTTGCCTTCCTGACCGCCGTGCTGACGTGACTCAGCGCCCAGTCCGGCCCTACCTTAGCCTCTTCTTCTTTCTGAAAACTTGCCTCCTTACCATGCTTCCTCACTTTTCATTCAACCTCTCACACAACTTTCTCTGCTCAGCCTCTAATTTCACAGGGTAGACGGCAATTAGCTTCCTATCTCACAACCATCCCACTCTAAGCCCCTGAGCTCCGTATAGGGTGGTGGTTGTTAACAACCTGCTTCACTCACACGCAATACACTCATTTGCGTCGGGTTATCGAGTTGTTGCAATACACCGCTCGGTACGGGAGATAACGCAACGTGCCCCATTCGGAGACCGGATTGTGATTTATAACGACTCACAAAGCGCCCTGAGTGCTCTCGTGCCATCGGGGCTTTGGAATCTCCGCATTCCATGGTTCGCGATATCCGTGACGCCACGGTTTTGGCGAGCCAGGCGTAAGTTGAGATTATCTTCTGCTGGGTTCCTGGACATGTAATTATTGCGGGGAATGAGCGCGCCGATGAAGGCACCAAAGAGTGCACGAGGATTGAGCGACCAGACCAGCGTTTAGCAATGAAGATAGGAGGCGGTCCAGGTAACTTAAAGTTGCGGACCATTACGCTCAAACTGTTCCCATGAACCTAACCTTAATGCTGCGACGGCTTCAGGTTGCTTTCTGTCGTGCCCAAATTGGACACACTCGCAACGTCATTTGATGGAGTGCTCACCTGCGCCTTATTGTGACTACTGTGTTGTTCCCCAGACTGTTCAGCACATTTTTGTTGAAGGTCCCAGTCTGGGTGATCTTTGCCCACGTTACCTGTCTCGGTACCGGTACGACCGAGGTCGCTACCTCTTGTCCCTTGTACTCGGGATGCATTCGTGCCCGCAGAATTGCGGGCTTTACGATTTTTTGAGCGACCTTTTCCTGGCTGAACTTCATCAGGAATAAATCATTTTTTTATGTGTAAAGTTGAGAGACACAACTTCTTTCTACACCAAGCTTGCGAGCATCTCTCTTAAGATAATTTATAAGAATCTTTTCGTTGATTCGATAAAGTGTACCAACGCCTGTTGTACAGAAACTGTTTCATAAACATA